>JAZGTK010006338.1:0-20954 GCA_036877625.1 Ambastaia sidthimunki
ATCACTATATCACAACATTAACACGTGAATGACTAAAAATCACTAAAATCAAGTTAGCCAGACTCAGATAAACAGGTAATCCCACCCCAAACTCATAGATTGAGGCAGAAGCTCATACAGCTCATGTGTTGCTTATGAATTATTGTCTATTATAGCAGTAAACAAATCGCCTGTAATTTTCATGCATAATATACTTTGAAAAAGGATTTTAATATTTAAATTTACACACTTCATTGTTGATGTTTTTACAGAATTCAAGATCCACAGCAGTCTCTATGTGTTCTGTAAGACAGTCCGCAAAGCCACCCAACCTGAAAAAACTACAAGCTTGAAGCAGAGATTGTAAACAAGGCACCCTCACACTCAGCAGGGTATGTACATATGCACAGTCTCAGCCTTACACATGCTGCCTCACGCATGCGCACTGCAGACATGCCACAGAGGCCAATATCTGCAACCTTTACATGCATTCACAATGCAGAAACTAAAATCGAAAATAGATGAAGTTACTGTTTTTAAACTGACAATTTGAGCCCAGAAGTGAAATGTGCAATACATTTATATGCTGTTAAGATTGACCAGCCATACATTAAAGAGACCAGAAAGAATTTAATTTAACAGTTAATTTAATTTTAGTAAACTGTGAATGTCTGCAGAATGCACATACATTAACATGCAATATGCATGCACAAAACTGCCTGAAACTGCTGAGAGTGCATCTGCATGCCTGCAGGAAAATCCTATTGGTTATCCCTCTATAAAGAGTAAATACATATTCTGTCCCTTAGTACACATTCATAAACGATTTGAGACAAAGATTGTAACCAAAAGCATTTGTTCTGTTGCCCCAAGTTTTGTAACTAACTAACAGTGACACTTCTTAGCCTGAAGAATGAATACAGAAAAGAACAAACCCACGTCTCGCAGCCCCCACACAGGCTGTCATAAGCACCCCTTCTTTCCAAATGTGGCAAGTTTTATCTTTCCTTCCGTATGGACTTTCTGTCGCGTCGTGTGGGCAGCATTCCCACCTCTCCGCATTCTGCTGCTGTTTGGGAAGGCTGACTGACACGTTGCTAAGCTGCACCTGCCTTTTCTTTCCGCTTGCGGTGGTCTTCCGCGCCGAGAAGCTGTTTGTCCGCTGTCCCTCAGCCAGAGCCACCCCATTTCTGTGCCAGTCTTATGATGCGTCTGGCTCTTAACATCCCGGGGCCTGGAATGGGTTCCAGCTTGTCTCAGCTAACTTTCTCCAGAGAACTTTCTTTTGATATGTTAAGGAGAAGAAGACAACACAGTTTAGGCACCTCATTTGGGCCATTGGAAAAATTGGGCACTTTTAGTCTTTTACATTAATCTCTGTCAGCAACATTTAGCTTGAACATCCAAATGGGCTTTTAACAGATTTGTGCTGTTCAGTAGATGATTGAGGCATTTTCATGCCAAGATCTTCACAATCTACGCTGATTTATGCCGGTAGGGGGAAACGCTGCTTATCATTGCTAAATATCTGGATGTGGCCTGAGGATTTAATTAGTATTTGTAATTATAATGTTTGGCTTGTTACAATTGTAATAAAATCCTGCACAAAGTCAAGAGATAAAAATGTTTCAGACAACATTTCCAACCTAATATTCATCATACAATGTTGTTTACAGGAGCATAAGTGTAATGTGTTATGTGTGTTAAGGGCGTACATAATAAATGTCAACGGTTTTAAATGCTTAGGTACCATGGATACAGTCATATGATATTTCATGTTAAACTAAACTTTCCAGCTGTGTCAGCCCCTCAAGCATTTTTATCACACAAGTTTATAAATTACGACCAAAACATTGTTGTGACAACTATAAATATAAGTTGTTGTTTTTTCTGAGAGGGCTACTGTTTTTTTATGTTTTTCACATGTTTTTTCCTTTAGAAAGTTTATTTTCTTTGAACAAGTGTTCCAGGTGTGATTCGGGTCATGAATATTAATTATGTGACGTTCGCCAGCACTGATTTGCTGATGGCAAGCATTCATAGATCAGCTCTGTTCATGGTGGGATTACTGTTCACCGACAGCACGTTTGTTCAGCTCGTAGCCAAAGCAAACAGTTGGCAGTGGCTTCTTCTTGCCTCCTCCCTGATAGACTTTTTATGTGGCCAAAGGCTATGGTTTTTCTTCACAAGCAAAAATAAGCCATTTCAAAACATAACGATTATCTCCCAAAATATGGTAGGGAGAAGGGCCGTATTTGGTCATTTTTAACAGTGTCCGCTAAATGGAAAATTACATTTGAAGTAGCATATTGGTTGCTATCTGGCGGAATCCTCGCATCTCCAAAATCATAATTTTTTAGGAAATAAAACAAAACTGCATATTTTTTGAGTTATTAAACATTGTATTGTTAAAGTTGGTATTATACCTTATATTGCTCTCATATACTGTTGTGTACCAACATTAACACAACATTTCCCCAAAAGCTTGTTTAATCGGAGATTTAATATTTGGGAGCGGGGAGATAGGAGTTTACACTCTCATTGAAAAGAGTGGTACGGACACAGACATAGAGTTTTTCAAAGTCTGTGATCGTGCTGAGCCTTTTGACAAGAGACAAGACTTTAAAAGCTAATCAGAGCTAATGATTGTGGTTACATACATCTTCCTAAACTCTATTTTAAACATTTAAGAGCTATGACTGATGCAATATCAAAATAAAACGATAAGATGACTAGGCGAAAATTAATCTGCACGCAAACTGTTTTTAAAACAGTTTAAAGCGGTTTTTAAAACAGTTTGGCATATAACTGATACACATATTTGAATCATGAATAACCAGTGTTTTAAGGACATTTACCTCAGTGTTGCTCGACGAGGATTTCTTAATCGTTGAGACTTTCAATCTTGAGAATGAATGAGAAGTAATTCTGTAATTCTGCGAGGCTCTGGCGGAGTGAAAAAGAGGGGGAGTCTCAGACAGTCCCAAGCTTTTTTCAACACTTTTCATTGGTTAATCATTTCTAAAATTTACACAGCCACGTGGGGACTCACCGATAGTATTGATTTATGAAAAATGCCCAGAAATGGAGTTCCGCCTGACAGCGACAATATGTACTATACTATACTACTAACGGAGCCCTAAAAGCCCTACCTTGCAGCTTTAAGACCAATTCCTGTATCTTAAACAACATAGACTGTTTTACTGTGATAACTACCAAAATCTCACAAAGCATTCAAACACTTGTATAAAAATATTGCTGTGTGTACTTAGATCCTGTTTTCTCTGGACGCGTGCCATGTTTGTTGTGCAGCGCGTGTGTATTCCAGTGTTTTTATTGTCTTTAATGGAGCGCTGGGAATTCAAGCGCTGTTGACAAATCAGATGCTTCGAGTCAGTTCCGTGTATGTATCAGATGGGCCTCAGCTGGATACAGGAAGTAGAATCCTCACAGCTGGCTTGGTTACACAGCCCTGTTTGTTAAACAATAATGTAATTAAGCTTTGTGGGACTGCAATGTTCATTCTCCTCTGAAACGCACCCTGAGAGGGTGGAGAAGTATGACTGATGCGAACAATGCGGGAGGTGTGTTAGTGAATAATTCATGGCCATTTTTCTCATTAATCATTTACGTTCGCGGCGTGTGCGTTTGTTTTGAGCCAGCGCGCCGGGGGTCTGCGTGACCTTTCCTTGCTGTCTGAAAGCAGGTGTCTTCGTGTAATCTCCGGGCTCCTCCACCACAGCACGGCGGTCTCATCCCTCGCCCTCCCTTCCTCTCATCCCCTCCTGCTCCCCCTGTGGGCGAGTAATGATTTCCTTAACCTTTTCTCTTGCTTATTAAGGGCCCTGTCAGAATGTTTAAATGCTTATGCTAATCAGACACGGCTGGAGTCGGGCGAGGGAGGGAGACGTTGTCCCAAAACAATTATGGATGGAGAGAGTGTCTTAATCTGGCAAAAGGACAAGAAAGTGTGTGCGACAAAAAGGGAAGGTGACAGGTAGAGAATGAGACCTGTGTGATGCTGGTTGTTTTTAAAGGGATAGTTACTCAAAATTAAATAGTTGTTGCTGTTGTGTTTACTCACGTTGCTGTTGTGTTTACGGTGTTTACTCACCGTTGTGTCATTCTAAAATTGTTGCTTCCTTTTAGTGAATGACATCAAACCTACTATGTCAGAATACAATTTGTTTTATTTTTTACTGTTAACACAAATTAAATTTAAGAGACTGAGGAATTTTCAGGGACTCTTAAATTTAAGAATGAGTTTGCTCATTAAAGCTATTGTATGATTTTTAGAAGACTTGCAATAGAGCACACAAATCATATGTCTTGAAACATTCTTTCTGATGTTTTTCAATGTTTGAAAGACATGGTTCTATGAACTGTTTAGTATGGAAATTAAAAATAAATGATAATACAAATAAACCTTTGTGACAACTGTTCCATAGACATCATAAAAGTTTGTTTAGGTAAACAAAGTGCAGGAGTTAGCATAGCATTTTAAGTCCTGTGTCTTTGGTCTTTTTCTCTCTTAGTTAAACAATCCTTGACCTCTTTGTTTCTACTCTGTTTCTCACCCCCTCTTTCCCTTTACTTGTCTTCCAATTACCATGGTTCTCTTCATCTTCCCGTGAGTGACGTGTGTAGTGTCTCTGTGATGTTGTGTGGTGTCTGCAGGGGCCGTGCTGCTGGAACGACATGCTTTTCCCTAACAGGATTCATGGAGTATGTCAGTCACAACACTGTGATGACAGAGTGGTGGTACGACAGCAACTTTTATTGTATTTATTATGCTTAACCTCTTGACTGCTGAAATAAACATCTTAATTCAGCCTACAATGGTTAGCTGGTCTCTGAGGCTAGCTAGGCTGGTTAGGTTGGTCTGTGTTGATGTTTTTTTAGGGGTTTGGGCAAGTGTAAGCAGGTCAGGATGGGAGTCTAGCTGGATAACCAGCTAAACGTCAACTTTGACCTGGCCTGGAAACCAGCAAAACCATCTTAAACTAGAATAGGACCTGTAAACACCTGATGTTTATGTTTTTTTCAGGAATGAGATTAGGGCACAACCCTACCCAGACTTAAACCCTTCTATCCCATATGGACACCAAGGCATTAATCACCAGGCATTCTGTTGGAAATTTAAAACAACACCCATACTTTATGCATCAAATTCAAGCATCAGCTTGATGAGGATAAATAATTATTTTGGCACGTAATATAATGTATTACCCTGACTGTATGTTGCTTGTAGTCACAGGTGTGCATTTATTGCCATTTTACAGCTTTGAATGCGTCTCACCCAATGAAAATTTGGAGTTGGCACTATCTGTTTTATAAATCCATATTTTCAATGAAGACACAATATATGTTGTGAATTTCATCCATTGGTCTGTAAATTCACTGTTCTGCGTGGCAGACAAAGAAAAGCACTTTCACTGTTTCGACTAAATTGGTAGGTCAAAGCCAGCTGGGTCCAATAATACTACACTCACGCTGAAAATAAACACTGCGGACGGGTTGTTTTAGACTGTTAGTGGGGGCTTTGCAGGACATTATATCTCATTTATTCTCCTTGCAGGAGTTCCAGACAAAATATGCAGCCCACCCCACCTGTGATAAAGACACATCAGTAGCACTGGACTTAATAATGCCCAACACACGCAGTGTCCTCTGCATCGCCTGCACTGACATCATGTGAGTGTTTTTCATTTGATCATGTCTGTAGCTAAATCCATCATAAAGTCCCTGAGGCTTTCCCGGAAGTACATAGACAGTGAATCAGGCAGTTCATTACAGCATTATTCTCACTGTGTTCTAACCGGCTAAGATGTAATAAAGCAGACAATGATAGCAGCATACAGTACCTGCTTACCTATATTAAACTTGAAATGCCCTGGACTTACTCATGGGCCATCAGATTGACCAGCTAACAAAGCAACTGACAGTCAAACAGAAGTAAACAGAAGTAACTTTTAAACAACCCAAGGTTGACAGGCCAGTTCAGAGATTTTCGGATTGATCCATCAGTCATAAACAAAACATCTGCAACATGTTGGACAAGAGAACCAACGATTGATACAAACATTCTTAAAGACAACCTGCCCACCCAGTGCTCTCAAGCATACATGTCTCCTGCTGTGCAGCCCTTCAATCAGATGCGGCCATTTTTCCAGAGAAAGAGAAAGAGTACTAAGCATATTCTGTAGATAAAGGTCAGCTATTAGCGGGGCGGTCCTATGAAATTCTTCTAACTGCTCAGACACAGAGTGTAGAGGCGGAGAGCGCCTGAAGAAACCAGACAATGCGGCCCAATCACCAACAACCACCATTCAAATCAAGGGCTGATTGAAGTAGCTCCGCAATTACCTTCCTAAGTAGGGCTTTGTTTTTCCATCATCCTCCACTCTTGTCTTTTTCCTCCTCAGAGATCTCCTCCGTTTATTTAAAAGGGCACTGAGAAGGACAGGGCCGGTCTCTCACAACAGAGACAGAAGAGGGGTCAAAGAGGTGGAACACAATGTTAGCAGGATGACTTACAGCCAAGTGAGTCTGGGTCTGAGTATGAAGAACGAGTTCTTGAGTAATGGAAAGAAACCTCAGTGAGATTCGAGGAGGCTGTTTCTTGACGTACTACACTAAATAGCAAAAAGATCTTTGAGAGCAGTTGCTTTTTTTTGAGCAGCATGATTGTTGTGCAAAACAATGCGCACAGCCTGATCTAAACAATTTTCCAGCAATCGTTTTCCCAGAATCTCTCAGCTTGTGAATGTTATTCAGATTATAGGGTGATTCTGAGTGTGGACCCTCTTCAGGAGAGGAGTGGATCATGAATGTAAATTTGCTTATTTTGAGGGTTTCTTTGCTGACTTAAAGAGTCTTTATAGAATGCATCTTGGTAATAAACCTTAGCACTGATTGCAATTAACGTTGAGTTGTTGCTGCCAAATAAAGTAACAATTTGTTGTAAGCCTCTAACACCAGGAAGGTTCTGATTGGCTGTTGTTGTATTTCATTTGCCCTTTCAGCATGAGCAGCCAGAATACCTGTCACTGTAAACTAGTTAGGACACAATGTTATATAAACATGTTTATAATGATGCTATATGTAATGAGATTTTGTAAGTGCTTCAGACATCACTGTGCCTTGCAGGAGTCCAGTTCTGGTGTTCTAATGCATAAAGCGTCATTTGATCTGCTTTAAATGTTTTTCATCTGTACTGTGTGACCAGACTCAATGAGCATCAGCCATCCATGAGCCGCTGGTGGGCTACTCACTGCCATGTGCAGGTAAACACACCTTCATTGTATGGCTGTGAATGGATATTAGCGCATGTGTGTATTTTTGTCTCAGGGTGTGTTTTTCGCTGTGTGTGCGCACACGCTGGCTGCGTTTGACAGTGATTGATGGTGGTATGTTGGTGGCTGCAGTGAAGAGAAGATACTATCAAATTGTTCTCCTTCACTCACACATACACAGCTGCACACACACTCACTCTCTCTGGTCCCCCGCCATGCCCTCGTTGGCCCTCCACATCCGTTAATGCCACCCAGTAATGGGGCTCTGGGGAGAAACATTGACCCCCTCTCAACTGGAACACCCTACCAATCTCTCACACTTTCTGTGTCCTTCTGTATCTACCTCTGTCTTGCCTTTGCACTTTCTTCATTTGTCCCGCTGCCATTCTGCTCCTTCTGTTTTCTTTGCTGCTTTTTTCCTTCTCTGTTTTCAGTATTTTTCCTTAAATGTTTACAGTATTTAAATTTTGAAGCCTATTGCCATGCAGAATCCTGACCCCCTTGTACACAAACAGGTAGTTGTTTGTAATGGCTGATTAAAAATAGAGCTAAGCTAAACTGTTGGGTTCCTAGCTCGGGGATTACTGACAATACAAATATACGTAATGTGTGAAAGGTAATTTATAAGACATTAACATAAAACTTATTGTACACTAGGCAATTAGAACCATGCCTGAGCATGCTTTACCCAGTCTGGGTTGTCTGACTAGTGTAAACGCTCTGCAGTGGGCAACTTGAAGAGGTGGGCCAGAACGTAATTTCATTGGGTTCGGGCGTGATACGAATGTAATGTGTGGTAGCTTAACATGATGTCAATTGTGCAACTGTTCTATTTAATTTTAAATTTCTGAGCGGCATAAGCAATAGATCTATTAAGCAATATATTATGCATGTGAGAGAGCCGTATATCACAGTGCCCCAAACGTTTTAAAATAATAAGCCACAAACGTGACATTTCAATGGCCTCTGTTGTGCTGAAAGAGAGCACTTCCTGTTTATTTCACAACATTCGCATCATGATGACATAAGCGTGTTCAGGTCTGGTACATAAAGTACGTAAGTAGAGCAGGACAGTGACACTCTGGCATGGTACAACTGTGCCTAGTGTCAGTACTACATCCTAAGACTAAATTCATTGTAAAGCAGTTTTATATCATTTCTAAATGGGTACAGAATAAAATAGCCATAAAAAGCCATAATTACTACTCTATTTTTATAGTGATACTATCTATTTCTGTATTTTATTTACTAACAAATACAATAGGAAACCTCTCCCTTTCCTGTAACAGTCACAGTATTGTTTATATATTTGTTATTTAATAGGTGTTTGTGTGTGTAAGTATGAAGGTGTGGTGTGTGTGTTTGTGTTGCTGTTGTGACAGCATGTCTTTGGGGCCCATCTATCATTGCGCGTGTGGCTACAGACAGGAAAAGGTCAGACATCAGACACAAATGCCATTTCCACTCTTAAACAACTTTCAACAGTCCGTCCAAGGAACGCTGGTGTAAAAGGCACAAATGACAGAAGCTAGCCACGTCTGGCCAATGCTTCAGATAAACAGAATAATGGGTTTTTTTTGTGAAAATCCAGCAGAAGACAGCACAACCTTAACCTTCTTCTGAAATTAGCTTTAACATAATGCCATATTACATGTTGACCTCAAAGCCAGAAAATCTCTTCACTAACATATGTAGTCTTCCAACTACATATGTTAGTGGTGACATATTGTTATAAAACAACATAAAATAATGAAGTACTGACCACATAACATGTCACTTGTTTGAAAAAAGACACAAAATGCCATGCTGAGATTTTCATGAACATATTAAATTAATTGAAATTGGCTGAAAAACTGGCAGTCTCAACTGATTCTGAATAAAATTCAAGCGTATTAACTTAAATGTCATTTTTGCTTCTGAAAAAATCAGGGAAGCTATTATAATGTTTGGAACAGCTCTGTTGCATGTAGTAGGTTATCCAGGTATTCCACACATACAAATCTGCATACTATACACAGTATACATACTAATTATTCCAAATAATACAAACAATATACTGCTCTTCCAAAGTCACCGAACCAAACTATTGAAACGCTCTAAAGAAACCTTTTATCAGTTTCCTGATATAAAAAACCTTATATCATGACTGTTTAATATAACCTAGTACTGACACACACACACACATGCACCAATTCCTAATTCCAGTAAATGTGAGTCTGCGAGGAGATGGTTGTGTGGGCACACTTATCAGACAGTGATATGTGCGGAGTTGCATGTTAACTGTGCTCAACCGGCCCGATGGCTGGTGCATTACTAGATAAGGTGGAATTGCTGCAACACCTGTTGGAGGAACCTTGACTTTTTATCAGCTCAGAAAAATATCCTTAAATACCACTGACTGCCTGCAGCCAGCAGCTACTCCCAACAACAGTCAGAGAGTCAACTCTAAAAAAACAGCTGAAGCTTCAGTGCTGCTGTGCTTGGATCACTTTCGCTCCTGCTAAGGCAGGTGTGGGGACGATTGATGGTCCTTTAGGAAATAGATACTGTATATAGTAGAACTGATTAATGCTTCCGCAGGGAGGTGCATTTAGCTTGGAGATTATCATGAAAATCCTGCTACTGGCCTTTATTAGTATTCATATAAGGATCAATGTCTTTGGTGTATAAATTATCCATGGTAGACTGCTATCTGGTTTAGATGGATAATCCTGGAACGTTGTGCACGGAACATCAGTATTCCTGTAGGGACAGCGTGATCCGTTGTAAATTTATAGGCCTGTTGGGATTTTTATCAGCTCTTTGTTCTTTCTGTAAGTCTGAATGTCTGTGTAAAGGCTCACAGTGCTAAAGCTGCTCTTGGAAGGTTTTCTATAAAAACCTTTTCTTGCAAAAAGAGCAATCTAGTGAATGTAATATAAACAATAAAGACATCTAGGATGAAGGAGGCTGGAAGGCAAGACAAGAGGAAGTTGAAAGCCAGCAAAAGCTCAGTCCACAATATTTTGGGGGGAGCATTTGGATATGGATGGCCATTTAAAACAGCAATATATTCTGATGCACTATATTGTTTTGCATGAAACATATATATGAGAAATAATTCATTATATTATAGTAGATGTTTTGCCAGTGACTGATTGTTTTGAGGGCTCTAAACAGAATGACATGAACTAATTGTTTTTCCTGTCTGCTCTCTTTGATGTGACAGATGTCACTAATGAAGGACTGTGAAGGAGAGCTGTGCACCTTCTTGTGGTGCATTCAGCCAATCAGCGTTGTCATGACTATTTCTCCAGAGTGATTAGTCACATAGCATTTTTATCTGTAACTGTTTTAGTTTAAAATGAACAAAAATCTGTTATTAACAGGTATATCATTGATCAGTGTTTAACACCTTCCCCAATTCGCAACTGATAAGTTTATAGTAATGGTTAGGTCTGATTTCCAAAATGTCTATCTGTAAAGAATAAACAAGAAAAAACAAGATCCGGCTTCTTTATTGCAAGTCGGGGTACTGCAGATGGTGCAGTTTATAGCTTGCTCTTACAATGGTTATTCAGAATTGAAGGAATTTTAAGAAAATAAATCTGCAAGTACTCTGCAATTTTATGTTTCAAACAGAGATGGCAGTAAAGAGGCATAGGTTACAGATTGCAGCTTCAAGATGAATAGGAATAGTTTTAGTGCTGTTGTAGCACTCTCTGCTCCGCACTCCTGCAGCAGAAAGGTTTCTAAAGATGTTCACTGATCTAGCTCAGAGAAAGCAAAGAATAAGTTTGCTTATGGTAAGCCTTGAGGGTTATAGTTACACAGGGCCAGACTTCTGACAATCAGATAAAGCCTGGTTTACTTTGCAGCTCATTTTGGCCAAGCACCCCCCACTTAGAAAGTGACTCTTTTTGGTTTTATTTTTAACGTTAATCTAAAATTTATTCTTAATTATGAAATCTAAATTATTTTTAAGTTTTTGTAATTAATGCAGTTAAAAATGCTGTAAGTGATGTTAACAGTTACAGATTTCTGTCAACTTAGACACGCCCCCTCTTTCCTGATTTGCATAAGTACTATGGCACAACTTGTCAAAAACAATGGTTGCATCTCAAAGTGTTCTGATTGTCTTAACAAGCAAAACTTGTTTGCAGTTTATGAAATCCTGTGCTGTCACAGAGACAAGAGTGACATTTCACTAATATCTAGATAATAGAGACATTTTCTGCTGTTTTTTTTAAGAACATTGGTGTCTTTTGTCATATTTCTGTTGCCACTGTTTAATATAACCAACAAGCTAGTCAAAGTTCTGCTTTACTTTGATTTTATTGGTTAAGACAGTTTTATTCTGCACTTACTAAACTATGATGATGTCTTGCCTGGTAATCGAACCCATGACCTTTGTGCTGATAATGCAATGCTTTATCAGGGACACCGCCTTTAAATTTGTACATACCTGTCATGTATAATGATTTTTTCTTTCTCTCTGTATGGACAACTTTTTTCTTTGAATGCACGACCATCCAAGACTAATCTGCAGTTTGAACATTCCCTATAGTAAATGCTCTTCTACAGAGCTGTTGTGGGGCTTTGATGCAGACAAACACTAACTGCAGCTGTGCTCAGCTGTGTCCTGCTGACTAATGGCAAAGGTTGCAGTTTTCTTCTGAATATGAAACTTTTAACTTTTGGACAGATGAGTTACTGTACAGTTCTCCTGTAAAGCAAGAGTCTTTCTGTCAGTCATACACACCCACACTGTAGGTCGGCTTGCTTTAAACTTGTGAAACTCAAAGCCAGACCTCTGTGGCGTTGGACGTTTGTACTTTGTGTTTTATCTATAATGTGATGAAGTGAGCTGGGTTTTAAGGGACTGACCCACCCGTTGAATAATAGAATATAAAAAATACACTTTCTCAAAATCCATGGCAGTAAATTATGAATGAAAAAGTGGCGCTTTCATATGATTTTCAGGCACACTGACTGTTGAAAGAAAAACAGCTAAAACCAGCCGAAGCTGGTTGGCAGATTTGAGCTGGTCTTCCAGTCTGGTTTTAGCTGATTAACATGGTTTAACAGGCTGGTTTTAGAGGGGTTTTGGTCACTTTTTAAGGTGGTGAAGACCAGCTAACCTACCAGCTAAAACCAGCTTGACCAGCTGAAAACAGCTTCACCAATTTTGCAAGGGTGAGAGGCACAGCTTAAACCAGTACAAGTTACTAGTTTAATCACTTGCTCTTTGAAAATGTTATTGACAGTGTCAAAGTGTTTTAGTGTATGGTGTATGTTTAGTGTATAGTGTAATATTTTTGTGATACTTCATATTTAAAGATACTATTTTTAAATATTTGTCAATTATGTATATTTATGTATATTTTATGTATATCTATGTATATGTATTTTATCTATTTGTATAAGCTAAATGTTACTTTAATTTACCACCTGCATGAAATTGAGGGCAACTGTCTTTGTACACCTACTAAAATGCTCTTGGGGTCATTTGTTTAAAAGTAATTAAAAGTAATTTTTGGCGCAGCCAAAGTGTTTTTTTTGTCATCTTAAAGCAATAAAATTTACACGTGTGGTTTTAAGTGTGGCTTTACTGTCCAAATACTTTTTGGAGTCATTTCACACACACAGGCACATCAGGTCTAGACAGAGCCGTCCAGAACATTGACAGCAGGCTTCTGAAGAGCATGAGATTAATAATAATGTTTCTGAGGAAGCACCTGGGCTCCCAACAGTGAGACTTTGCAGTTATGCAAAACTGGTAAGGTTAAAACAGAGACATCAGAAAGAAATATTCATCCTGAAAAATATTCATTCCAATCAGGGTTGTTACACTTTTTGTAGAGATGTTGAGATTTTTGAACTTCGAAGGACCTTATTAGAACACAATAGAAACTGTTTAAACATTAATGGGAGAGAAGTGACAAAAGGGTTTTTAGTACGGTCTCTCAAACACCATCTCAGGGCCCAATTACTGACAAACCAGAGCTGACTCACTGACAGCAGGGCATTATGGTCTGGCTAATACTAGAGCTGCTGACGTGAAGTTCGTGGGACCTGATGCTCTAATGTGCAGCACCTGATAAAATCCGCCACATTATGCAAAAACTCTGCGGCTAATGTGCCGTCTGTGACACGCTGACTCCTGCAACGGAGGACTTGAAAGCATAATTTTAAGAATAATTCTGAATAGGTTTGATAATCACTGTAAGTAGCTGAACTCTAAAACAAAACCTACTTTACTGTAAATGAAACTCTTGACACCATTGCTATTTTAATAGAAGCTGTGATTGCTTGTGATTAAGTGCTAATAACATATTTTTAGTAGCTATTTCTCTGATGATGTTTAGTATATATCTGGTATATAGATGCATACACATGTATGTATGAATGTATGTATGCATTTGCTCTAAAATTACTGTAACCAAATGTTTTTAACCAAACAGCCATTGCTGCCAAGTAGATTGCATGTAAAATACAGAAAAAAAATCATTCAGTTGTATAAAGGGCATGTGATAGCACTGTTTTTTACTAAACTAGCACAAGAATGAATTTAAATGCACTAATTTAACAACACACATTAATAACATTATTAACTGGCATTTTTACTAAAACATTTTGATATTTGAAAAAAGCATACAAAGGCATTTGTATGAGTATGAGTACTATAGGCATTGTAAAAGTATTTGTCATTTTATCTTTTGAATTATGTATATCTATGTATATTTCTATGTATATCTATGTAAATGTATTTTATCTATTGTATAAGCTAAATGTATTATGTACACATGTATAAATGTAGCTCACTGTGGCATCATTGTTTCATCATTGCTTTGAAAGCACTGGTTCATTAATCCTCATCACAGTGGCTGTCACACACGCTCTTCTTAATCAAAAAGATCATTAGGAGATAATTAGTGGGTTGGAAATTTAGGCAAGAAAAGGAAAAAGTCAAAACTGTTTTACTTCCTTTTTCAGGGGCCAGATTGAGGTGCAATCTGTTTGGGCGGCAGACTCCACCTGTCAGGGGAATTTGGGATGTGTGTGTGTGTGTGGATCATGCACTTTACCTTTGTAATAGAGAGAAGACAACCCTTTGTCACATTACACTGAAGGGAGGAGACCATAAGAGTTACAGAGTGTCTGTAAGTGCTTTGGGATTGACTGAGTCATACACAAGTATTAAAGGGATAGTTCACCCAGAAATTAACTTCCAACATTTACTCACCCTCATGTCATTTCAAACCTATATGACTTTTTTCTTCTGTGAATCACAGAAAGATATTTTGGAAAAAGTCTTTGTGAGTTTTTTATATACAATAAGAGTGTTTTTGGTTGAGTGCTTCAAGATATATATATTTTTGTGTTCCTCTAAAGCAAAAATGTCACAGGTCATGAGGAAGTAAATGATAAAAGAATTCTCTCATAAGAGAAAATAATTAATGTTTTGGATGAACTATAATTTTAAAAGTGATAAAGGGGTCTGAAGGAATCAGATTTTTTGTCTTTTAAATTAGGTGTAAAAACAAAAAATAAAAAAGCAGGACTGGCTTAAAAGATGTGAACACTGCAAGAACACCAGGCATACAGTAGCAGTACTGTAGGGTGAGTACCCCAGTCTCAGCCACATATGCGATACCCACATACTGCACAGTCTGCGTGATGCTGCACACAATTCATCTGGTCCAAACTGATTGGTTGGTGCTACACAACTTACTGTACTAAGGGGTTTCCCAATTGACCTTTCTCATAATAATGGGAAACTTTGTCACGCTGGGATAAGTTAGTTCCACTACAACTTTGAGGCTATCGCATTAGAATGCCTTGCCTATATAATGCTTCTATCTTTTATCTGTACAGAATATGTTTCTACATGTTTTGAGCACTCAGATCAGTGGCTAGTTTTATTTTGAGTTTATACACCACCGGTGGTCTGACTTTCCCTTGACTTTACCTCTGGATTCAATAATGCAATATAACGCAAATGTACTCTCAGATATTACAGTTTAAATGTACATATTTACATATGTTAAGATTTTTATTAAAATACATTTTATTAATAAGTCAGGAGCATAAGTAAAAAAGAAATCTTTATGATTTTCTGAAACTATAAAAGTCTAGGAAAAGGGACAATTTTCCAAACTGTAATTTCCACTTTTATTTAGAGAATGCAAAGCCAACCCAAACAGATATTGATAATGAAACAACACAGAAAAACATCACTGGATTTATTATATGGGGTGTATAGTTAGAATTATAGTGACTAGGCTGTGTGTCATAACTGGTCATCTTATAAACTCATAGAAGTAATTCTAGGGCTTCCTTTTAGTCAGGACTGCAAGTTTTTACATTATGATCATTAACAGTGGTCAATAAGGCATCATGCCCATTTACATTATTTATACAAATACATGCATTTTAATTATATCTTGTAGCAGCCAATCCGGAAATCAAAAACCCAGAAGTGTGAAAAAGGCTAATTTGCCTGAAAACAAACTTGTTTTTTGTGCTAGATATCAGGTTCATATGAGCACTTCTCAAAAGAACTAATTACTAGATTTGTCAAACATGTTAGTCACGTTAGTCAAATCTTTAACATGTTAATCAAATCTCTGCTTATATTATGTAAAGATAGTCATAGTTTTAGTTGGGCATGTAGTTGCAACTATCAGTGGCAGAATTTTCTTTTTTGTAAGAAAATCTTGTTCTTACTGTTTTGATGGACAGAAATACTGATCACAATTTCTAGACACATTTCTGCTTGTTGCTTCTGAATTGTTTCAAGGCTCATCATAGGCTGACACTGGTGTATTTATTTGAATGTTTTATTATGGCAGTCTATTACTGTTAAATCAACTATTTCAGATGCCCCACCCCACTTTGATTAGTCAAGTATATCTTTCCTATATAAGTGGGCTGTTGTTTGGGCAGTTCTTAACTGCAAACTGGACCAGACTTGATGCAGATAGTCAAACGACTAAACGTGCCTCATCTAGTAAAAACCAGAAAATATAATTGTCTGTAACAGACAATTCATCATTCATCAACGCAGTCTATTGAATCATAATTTAGTCCATTAGAGCACAATCTAGTATATTAAATCATAATTTAGTCCATTTGAAGCAGTACCTTGCGTTCGGTTGTTGTTATCTCTAATGGAGAGCATGAGTCCAGAATATTTATACAGTCTTTTATTTTTAAATACACACACTGTCTCATATCAGACGACATTTCCTTTTCTCATTATTATCATGCTTAATTCAACAGCTCAGTTCCTTTTGTCTGGTCAGTTGCCCTTCATGCTGAGAAGGACATTAAAAATGAGATTTGGAAGCCCCTTTATCACTGCTGGACGGCACGCCTGAGGCACGGCGAGTGTGGAGGGCCTGTGAAATATAGTGCGTCTATCTGCTGAGGAGACACTAACCACACTTTTATATGGGTATTGATTCACTGGCCTCTTCTCTTTATGAAAAAAAAACTTTTTGTTATCTGTTTCTGCAAGTTATTAAAGAGGAAATTGAGTTATAATTGTGATGGATTTTTGTAGYATGTTTGGGTCCAGTWAGTTCTTTTCCTTCTTTCTGTCTCTGTTTTAAACATTCCCTTTGCACAACCCTATGGGTTAAAGGAACAGTTAAAGGAACAAAAATGACAATTCTGTCAATATTAAACCACCCTTATGTCACAAATGGAGATGTTGGTGGACGCTGTGTTTTTCTCTATAATAAGTGAATTGTGGAACAGGGGCTGACTGCCTTCTAAAGATGCACAGAGCACCATAGAGTATCGTAACAGTTGTGTAAACAATATGAGGGTGAGTAAATGATGATTTTTTTTTTTTTGAGTGAACTGTTCCTTTAAATTAGATTTATAAATAATGGACAATGACTGTGACCCAGTTTACCTACACTGCATACAAAAGTTGGTAATAGGATACTTACAAACTTGCATACTATGTAGGATGCATAGTATGGGAACTGATCCATACAGACTGCTCATGTAAGAATTATAATCCCAATATGCACTATGGAAAGTTGCCCCACCAAATTATCACAGGCCCTGACATGAAGTTTCTCTAGGCCACAGCCTGCTCATAGGGCCTGGGTAAGGGGTTTGCAGGCCCTATTTTTTTGTAAAATTGTTAAAAATTGTCCTGGTGGGATAAATGCCTGACATATAGAAAGAGAGCATATCCCATCAGACAGTGCAAAAGTCTGCATGGGCTTTGCGTTTGGCCTGATGAGCTGGTCGTTTTCTGCACAGGAAGCGGGTGTGAACGTAATGCTTGGTAAAGGGTTTTGCCATCAGGAGACGAGATAAGGTGTTCTCTCACTTTTTTAATTTCTCCTTTCTCCCGGCAGTTTTTTAGTGGTTTAGGCTTTGAAGTGGGGGCAGTTGGTTCTTGCTGCATGTATTGCTATGGAAGCGATGCCCCAGTATTATGAAAGCATCTTTGGAAGCAAGTTGGGGCATTTCCTGTAGGTGTGAGAGGCGTGTGTGTTTTTCCCGTCTGTATGGTTGTTGTACAAGTGAGCAAATTTTGTAAAGGATCAGGTTTTATCTTACAATAAAAGTAAGCCAAAAACTATTGATCTAGAAACATAAACAGACATTGACACTGTAAACAGACATAAAAAAGGCAAAACTAAAAAGAGTGGCTGAAATATTAATGAAAAGTTAAACAACAAAAATAAACAACAAAAATCATACAATTTTAGAACCAAAGGGTATGTAAACATAGACACCTCAACTGATTCTTAAACCACAATAACTAAAACCGAACCTAAAATGCTGTACATAAATGAAATTGTCCATCAAATAAAAATTCTATTCTAACTAACCAAAACTAAATTGATATTAAATGTAAAACATTATTAAAATGAAATGAATTTGAAATAAATAAGCTATTATAACAACCATGGTGGAGGATAGATAAAACATTCCTCACTTTAACAGGATAAAAGGTGTATTTTTCCCTGTGAGTTCAGTGTCTGTATCAGGAACATGTCCCTCTGGTACCTGTGACTGTTTCTAACAAACTCGTAATATCATATTTCGCCTCAAACATGCTTCTCACTTTTGTTTCTATATCTACTGAAACCTCAAAGTTTATTTTCCAGTCAGGCAAGCGTGTGTGCGTCTGCATGAAAGTGTTTGACTGCACCTATTTCCTCCGGAAATAATCTCATTTTGTAGCTGGCTGGTGTTCGGCAGTTTCTGCACTCTTATCCCTGGAGTCTTACACTGTTCTCTGTGTCTGCGTTGCAGAAGGATTTGATTTGATAAAACCTCCACAGAAACATCCACTGCGCTGCTTGTTTACCTTCACTGACTCACTTGCTACTTCAAAGCTTGTGTAGACATCGCTGGGAACTGGGGAACCGAAGCGAGCGTTGAGTCTGTGTGTGTGTCTGGTCCCGTCTGTTTTTCTGTTAGGTGATCTTCTTATGTGTTAGAGATTAACTGATGGCAGTGGAAGGGCCTTAAGGAGTGTTAAAAAAACATTGTGGAGCTTTGCTGGTGTTAGTTTGAATCAGAAGAGAGATGTGGCAGTAATTGAGGTCATTTTTCAAAGGCCTGACCTTGTCTAGACTGGCCGCTGTCTTTTTTTTACGAGGGCAGAGGAAAAGAAATATAAAGAACTATCCTTAAAGAACTCTCTTATGTATCTTATATATGTTATGTGTGTGTATATACAGTACTATATATATATATATATATATATATATATATATATNGATCCTTTTTATATGAGCCTTGATATGATCGATTGGTTTATTTTATTGTGCGCCTTTCTGAAAAACCCCCAAACATTCTCTAACTGGCCAGTCAGGAAGATCATTTTGTTTAATTAAAGTACACATTCTTGAAGATGGACTGGACATGATCTAAAAAGCCATGAAAATCATTGATTTCATGCGGTCTGTAAAGATTCTGACCTCATGAGAGATCTTATTGAATTGATTGCTAACAGCATTGTGCCCATGACCAGGCACACTAAACCTTATCCTTTGATTTCTCCATGGCTTATAAATTTGTCATCATTTACTTATGTCACTCTGAGCCTGTACTATTTTCTTTCCTCCATGAATCAAAAATATCTATACTTTATTTTTAAGTATATGTTGATTTATTTTGTCAAGCTCCAAAATGTGTCCATGCAACGTATGCGATATATTGCAATTCTGATTCATTTGTGAATTGATATTATAGGTTTATGCTAGTCTGTTACTGGTCTCTCGAGTTTGTGTTTAATAAAAAAATGGCACCTCAAGACGTGTCATATTATGTGTGTATTTATTGTTTATCAGTTGTGACACTGTGAAATGTAATATATTTAACAGTAAATAAGATTTGAGAGCAGTGAAAATTACCAGTGTATAACAGCTTACCTTTAGGAACACACGTTGGTGTGTTTTATATACATATATATGTGTGTGTGTGTGTGTGTGTGTGTGTGTATATATACGTGTATCACTCATTTTTCATGTGACCTGTGAGCAGTGATTACTCTTATCTCTTTGTTGCCTCTATATGGTCTGATTTAGATCAGTTCAGTGTTCCTACATGAGCCCTTTCTGCCTGCAGGCTTATTAATGGCTCTATTGGGTTATTACTGATCCGCTGTACTACTGCTGTCTTCCTGTAATCTCATACTTTTTCTTGATCTTTCTCATATTCCCTTCCCATAATTCTCTCTTTTAAAACCACCAGCAGAGCCCTGCAGTGCTGCAGGCTGTATTAGCAGATCCAGGAGCAGCTTTACCTGTGCATTAATGGAGTGTGTGAAGGGGACCTGATCCTGCGCTAGTTGCTTGAGGCAGCTGAAACCTTCTCCTTAATGTTCTCTTTGTAGTGCCTTTCTTTGCAATCACAGAAGAACAGTGTGTATGGTCAATGTTCCGATAACCGGATAAACATCTGATTATGTTATCGACAGGTAAACACCTGTCACAGTAATCACGTGTCCGATGCCAATAGCGTGCATTAAAGAGTCATTTGAAGGGTAATTTTGCCTGAAACAAATGATAACATTCATTAATTCAATACAATTTTTCAAAAGCACCAATTTTAAAAAATATTGCTCCCAAGGATAGACATCTTGAAACAGAATCCATATATTTGCATAGCAAGTAATGCTCCCTGCACACATTCATAGTCCACCAGCATTTAAATTCTGGAGTGAGTCCACTAAATTGCCGTTGTGTGTGTACTGAAAACAGGAGTCACTCCTAAGCCAACACAACCATACATAACAAAAGCCATATTTTGGCATCTGTCATTTACAGACAAAAAACACGTCTTTACTCCAGGACCAATGACCTGCATGCCTAATTAGTCAGTGATCTAAGCCTGATTTTTTGGGGGGAATCATTAATCATTGACTGGAGAGAGATTTGATTGGAGAACAGAAAAGAAGGATGACACGTTTGTCATATCTAATTCATGTTCTTTTTTGGAAATGTCATGCCTGTGGGGGAGGGGCTAAGGGGTATTGATTATCTACATAATTAAACATTCTTTAAGTACTTTGCTTCTGATTGGGCTTTCAAATGCTAATTTGGAGAGTGAAACGTGGCACATTTGGAGCTTGATTTGTTGGGGTAAAGTGATGTTAACAGAGTGTGGCTTACGAGGGTGACCTCTTGCGTTTAAGCTATTTTCTAAACAGGAGAGAGA
>JAZGTK010006339.1:0-20952 GCA_036877625.1 Ambastaia sidthimunki
TGAGAGAACTGAGAACTAACACATATAAGGAGTTATAATGAGTTTGTTTTTTAAATGTGTCTCCACATGCAGAGATCGAAAAGCATAATACTGTATATACTCTTTAAATACTAATATGACTGCAATCATATTAATGACAGCTAAGCCATTGGTCACTATCTACCAGCAATAATGCCCTCAACACGTCAGCACAGTGATATTTTTGAGAAACAGTTTTTCAGCTCCTTGGATGAAATGAAATATTTGAATATGAATACTTAAAGTTCTGCTATTATGGTATTCTGGTACCAACCCAACATGGTTGCTTGTTTTCACACTAAGGTCAGAAGCAGGTCCTGGAACTTTTGGAGACCGAAGGTTCTGCCGAGCCCATCAGAGCCAAACTGAGCAGCCAGCAAAAAGAGCTTCCTTTGATCGGCCACCACGTTCAGAGAAAGAGCCTCATGCAGCTCTGGGATGCTACAGGCGTTGGGTTTGTCCTGAACACGGTTTAAATTTTATTCCAGATTCACATTGAAACATAAACCAATTACACATCTCAGCTTGTGATGTTTAGGCTGTAGTGTAGAGGTTAAATCTGGGTGGTGCCATCACCACTGTGTGTTTCACCAAGATACTTAAGGTCACTTCATGGGGGCTTTGAAGCATTAGTTAAAATATCAGTTTAGTAAGTAGTAACTTAGGACATACTTAGACATGCATTACTAGCACAGCCGAAGACATATTTAAAGACTTTCAAAAGAATCCAGATGAAAAATACCTGCTTGTTTGCCAGGACCACTACTGGAAGATCCATGTCTGCTTTTAATAATCGATGGAGTTCGTCTTTGGCCAGAGGAAGTCGGTTTCTATCAGAGCAATCCACTACGTACACTAAAATGTGTGTTCTCCTCAGGTAATCTGCCCAGTACATTCTTAAATCCTCACCACCTCCGACTGATAAAAGAGGATGAAACAGAAAAAGGTTACAAAAAAAACAACAGTTGGCTGATATGACAATAACTGAGTCATTAGCCGTCAGTAAAATGTATTTTATGAGTAATGAAAAGACAGCTGACAGAGTATTTGAGGAAATAGGGTGCTGACAGTGATCCATACTTTCCAGAAAGTCCAGCTGGCATTCAGGTGTGTTTAGGCTCATGAAGTTGAAGCCGCGTGTGGGTCGGCAGCACCTTCTGAAGCTGGCTCCACTCAGCCCCTGAAGAACACTGCTCTTACCAGCACCATCCAAACCAAGAACAAGCACCTGTCTCCCACTGCGCTTCTCCTCTTCCTCCTGAACACACACACACACACACACACACACAGAGGTGTGAGCAAAACTAAATCCAGATCACTGTGCTGGAATTTCACCATGCAGCTTTACTAAAAATGGTAAGGAATTAATTATACAATTGCAGATATAAATAGCTGGAGTCTTGCCATCAGGATTTTAGTTGTGTAATAAAAGCACTTTTTTGGATTAAGAGGTAATGCAGTTCAACCTGCTTTCTTTTAGTTTTTTGTCACTAAACTGTATTTTTTGTTCAATACTGCTGCTGCCCTTTGCTCTGTATATTAATAAATGAAAGTAAAGCCTGTTATTTGATAATAAACCATTAATTTGCAATCGTGTTGTTTTGTGAATGCAGCTGAATATTTCTCTTGTTCATAAATTCTAAACAAAAGACACAAATACGAAACGGATATAATATAGATAAATGTTAATTGGAATAAATAGGACAAATACTAATAGCCTAAAACAGAAGTACTTAAAATGTAACTACTTCTACAATAAGATACGAGTAAATTATACAAATAATATTATAATTAGAAAAATAATTAAAACGCACATTAAAACGTCACATACTGTACACCTGCAAGTTTAAACGAGAGGGTCTTCGCCTTTGATCGTGTCTCCACCCCACAGTCAAGCTCGATCTATACGCGGGGCCGTAAAAAGAGGAAGTACGTGTTGTACTTTAATGTTATACTGACCTCTCTGAACGTATAGTACTCGGTCTCGGGTGTCCATATTCGCCTCCGATAGAAGAGATTGAGGGTGATGAACAGCGCGGTCCCGACCGCAGTCATCGCAGCGCCGAGCGCGACGGAGATATGACGCAGCACCACCATCAACGCGCCTGAACTGAACTGAAATGATGCGTTTGTGAGCTGGAGTTGCGGCTTTGCTTCCTCGCACACGTGATCCGCCCGTGTTTGTTTTGAAAAGCACGCGCCCAGTTTCCTTATAGCCCGTCACTCACAGTGACAGGAGAAGGGGGCGGAGAAAGTGTCTTCTGACACTTCAGATTAACAATAAAAGATTATTTATATATTATTGATATATGGTTTCATAAAAGCATAAAAAAGCTTCAATTTTAGAAGTGCATATTTACTTCTGGTGTAAAATAATTTTTGTTGTTGTAATAACTCAACACTTAAAAAAATGTGGTGTATACATACTTTACGCCAACACGTTTTGGCGTAAAGAAATTACAAAACAGACACACATGCACAAATCAAAACTGCAAGCATTACAGCAATAGTTTAAAAAGAAAAAGAAGTTCTCAAAAAGTTCAAGTTGGGCAAATAACCTGCTCGCCGTTGGAGGGCGTTGTGCATTTTAGATTTGGATGAGAAAGAGCTACCCGTGTTGACAAATGGTCTATGTGAAAATTCAGCTAGAAATTAAATCTTGGTATGTCTTCTGATTCACATTAAAGTGACATTCATGTTCATTAAAATATAGAAGATGGCCTTAGAATACAAAATATAAGTCAAAATATATCGAGCTTTTTATTGTTACTGTACAACTCAAAGCTTTTTTTGCTTTACGAGATCCTTGCAACCATAAGTAAAACAATAATTAAATGAAATGTTTAAAAGGATATTGAAAGTAAAGTAAATAAAATCGAAATGTACAAAAGTGCACAACAGCACCAACCATGAAGGCTCAATGCGCGTATTATTGAGTGGATACTGCTACTAGAATAACTACGGTCATCACCTGTATGACGTCATCCTATCCAACCGCAGCATAGCGACCGAGCTTGACTACAGGCACAGGGGGTGAAGCGCACACAGCACACACTTAGAGAAAAAAACAACATTTGAAAAGAAGAAAGAAAGAAATGAGACTTTTAAAGGAAATTGCTGAGATGCTCTGGGAATGAAAGGACAAAACGACAATACGAGAAAACACGGATCGCGCTCGTGTGGAATAACTAACTGTTTACGCTGCCAGTACAGCGAGCTTTTGGGCTAACAGGCTAGCACAGATGTCGCTAAAACATGGTGGGCAAACATTGAGCGACCCAAACTTCGGGCGGACACAATTAATCGTCAGTTTTCCATGATATTTTAATCCTGGGAAAGGAATTACACTGCTTTATTTTCTACTCAAATGGAACTTTAAATTGTTTTTATCTTATTTTTGACAAAAACTACTACGTACGATTTGCTTTGGAAGTTTTTGACATTTCGCTTAAGTTAACCAACTGTCAAGCACCGTTGAATAAATGATTGATTGATTAATTTTGTGAGATAATGACCGATAATGCACAGAAAACGAAGAGTCACTTATGATGAGCACAGAACAGCATCGCACCCTCATCCATTTAGGTTTGGACTACTTCACCCAAAGCAACACATGGTTTGCTTTCAAATAAATCTAGAAGACTTACAGAGAAAGTTACATGGAGACTAGTTGGTCATGCCAAGGAAGGAGTTACCATTGCCAGAGGGTTGGGAAGAGTCCCGGGATTTTGACGGGAAAGTCTATTATATAGACCACATAAATCAAACCACCAGCTGGATTGACCCAAGGGATAGGTACGTGATGAGTATTGTGCCGTCTGGGAATGCATAAGCGCTTACTCAGTGTACAGATGCATATTAAGCGTATTACTCATGTTTATATCTGTGATTTCAATTATCTTATTTAAGTTATTTTATTTAGACTAGTTTCTTATTGCTTTTTAGTCTTTTTTGATGCAGCTCACCGCAGAAATCGTATGCACACGTCATCTAACATGCCCAGGTTTTGGAAACTATGCAAAGAAACAATCTTTTGTCATCAGATTTGCCTAGATTGAATCATTTTCACCATGTTTAAATACTGTATTGTTTCACTATTATCGATGGCAGCTCTTACCAGTTAAGTCCCTTTGGACTTTAATACCAAATCTGTGCAGGAATGCTTAAGATTATAATTAATTTTCAGGCTTCACTGGCTCAGGGTTTGGTTTGTCCAGATTCCAGGGATACAAAATATAATCTCAAAGCATTGGTGCAAAGGGTGTTTTCCTTTTATTCTTTTGGGTTTTCTGATTGTTAGCGCGTGCACACAAATGGAAAGATGATAGCGAACAGACTGCATATTTTCCACCTGTGTGTGGTGCAACAGGTTTGCCTGCCGCCAGGAAGCCAAGATGGTAGAAGGTTGTAAACAACTACCTGGGACACATTCCTGAATGCTGTGCCATCAGCATGTCTAAGGCTCATTCTCTCAAATCTCTTTCACTGAGAGTCAAGGTGCACAACAGGTTCAAAGTGCACCACAGAGCTACACAAACTTTAACAAGAATGTTGGAACGGCTGTTCTGTTAGTTGCATGTGTTTATTTGAAACAAAAGCGCCGTTTATGAATTGTTATAGAAATGTTATTTGTTCGCTTGTCAGCTTTTATTTAAAGAAATGGCAATGCTACAATGATTTGAGCAATACTGTATGGAAACAAATGTCTAAGAGTATTCCATGTTCACGCCTGGGTGGCTGGTCTTTCTTGCACAATGTGATGCATCAAAGGCCCTGATTAAAAATGACAAATATTTTAAATCCTGACCCAAAACTGTCAGCTTAACATTCCCCCTCCCAAATTCTCCCCCAGCATGCAGCTCCCAGAGGCGGCTGCTTCTCCACAGGCTGGTTATGTAGACAGGGTGTTCTGATTTTAGTGGCTCTACCTGGTAACAAGCTCCCATTTGACAGCTTTTCTGAGGAAATACACAGAGCTTCAGAGGTGCTGCCTGATTAGTTCTGGGTAACCTCAGTCATTAAACAACCCTGTGCATTTTATTGGTTAATTCAGGTTTAATTTCATGTACTAGTACTTCTGTGATGTTTAATTAATGAATGAATTTGATTATCTTCATGTAGTATGTAGATGTGTTTTTGTGTAACCCAGATTTGAATAGACAAGCTAAGAGATACGGGTAGCAG
This sequence comes from Ambastaia sidthimunki, assembly GCA_036877625.1. NCBI lineage: Eukaryota > Metazoa > Chordata > Actinopteri > Cypriniformes > Botiidae > Ambastaia > Ambastaia sidthimunki. The sequence continues at coordinate 5,203 of JAZGTK010006339.1, forward strand.
TGTTGCCAAAGGGCGATATAATGCCTATATTTGTATTTGCCTTATATTTGTGTATATATATTTATGTGTGTGTGTGTGTGTATGTGTATATACATATGCTTAAAGGTTACATAGACCATTTAATAACACAACAACATTGGTATGCACATTCCTAGTGACAGTGTATGAAATCTTTAGATGCTTAAACACAGCTGAGCTCTCTGTGTCTTATTTGAATTAAGATCAACACCCACGTTTCTTCTCTTTTTATATTTTCACAACCAGTATATGATCATTGAGGACTCCTCAACGATATATAGAAATAGGGAATAGAAATAGGGAGAAGGAATAGACAGTTATGATCATGTTAGAATTGAAACCTCAGAATTGCCTCATCATTTGTTTTGTTTGTTTATAAAGCTGTACAGTCGATGAGGGTCAAACGATACATCACTAAGGAGTTTTTGTGGCCTTCCTCAAATGTACAGTTTGTTTTCGCTTACCATGACATGCTAAGAAACATGCGCTCAGGTAAATGGAATGTTATCTTGCTCTCTTTGATAGGAGACTGGCCCTGGCATAGCAACATACTTTTATTATTGGACCTTGAGCATAGTGCTGTGCTAGTCTGAGCCTCATAAACGACTCTGGGAATTTATGGAGTGCACTGAATGAAAGTGTCTGTGTCATCTTTTAGCTATGTCCTGTGTTTGCATTGTGCACTTTGTCATTTTGCATTAGTGCATGGGTCTTGAGTCTGTGGCTTCATACGTTTGATTTAGCTCCTCTGTTGTAGTTCAAGAGGAGAGCAGGAGAGCAGGTCTTTCTGAAATGGATTAGGCCACATCACCACTTCAGATTTTGTAGCCTCTCTTGTTTGACCTTCTGATTGTTTCATGCAGTTGTGCAAATGCAAACCAGTTCTTAATAGTTTACTTTTGACCTGCAACTAACATCGATTTTGAGCAAAGTGGACAGCTCTAAATACAAGTATAAACAAACTCCAAGACATGTTAATGGATCACTGAAACCACATTCAGAGGTAGTTAAAATGGCATGTGACCAGGTTGCATTTGTAGTGTGAACTCCAGTCAGTCCTAATGCATTCTGGACAGCAGCAAAGTACTGCTAACACACCTGTCACTCATCTATTGCCCTTAAAGGCAGGCTGGGTTAAAGAGTCTCTTCACTTCCTAATAGCAAGTAAAATGATCAAATATATATTTGTAATATCCTTTGTGGTAGACACAGGACCATATAATGTTTGTCCAATCATTGCGTTCGGCCTGCCATGTATTTGCATATGTTTGCATCCTGCTTGTGCAGACAATCTTCTGTCATTAGCGTGTTCATGTGTTTTAGAGGAGGCGTGGCTGTGTGTAGGGCTCTGAAGGCATGCTTTTAAAGCTAGCTAGCAATTCTCCAAAATTGTCTACCCTACCTTTAAACTAAGCTTTAAACTATATGTAGTGAAGAAATGAGGTGAAGTTTGTGAAGACTATTTAAAAGCAGTAGGGCACAGTATTGAAATAAGCATATACAAATAAGTGATGTACGAAATCAGAGACCCTCCCCTTGAAATCTGATCACAAGTGGTCACAGAAGACATATGTGAGATGGATGTTATAACGAGGTGTAAACAGCAATGTGTCTCAGCTGACCACCTGTGATTGGATCATGTGATGATTCCTAACACTGAGTTTGGCACCCAAATCTTGGCAAGATGCCTACATCTTAAGCAAGATGCTTCTTATCTGAAGTTCTCTGAAAGGTAGGCTTGATCTTCAAAGCTGAGAGATTAATGAGACCTTCAGTGAGGTATCGGGACATCCAGCAGAAGAGCAATGAATGGGTCTGGAGAAGTATAGAATGTGGAGGAGATAGGTTGAACATGTTTTGCACTGTGGCTGTGGGTTTTGCGACTCATAAGTTTCTTTTTCTCTCTGAGCTAAATTTAGAACAGGCCAGTGGGGGTCTCTCAGCAGCGTTTCATTATTCATACCATGGAAAAGGAGCTAGTTCAGTTTCACCCTCTTTGAAAGTTTGAATCGACAGGGGAAGCCAACAGCATGTACTCACTTACTGCAGACAGCTGCTTCGCCCCAGAAAAAGTATTAGGGCTTTTTCTGGGAGTCAAACTTTAGGTAAAACCTACTGCTTTGCCCAGTTATTGTGAACAAGTACACTTTTGATTACTCTGCTAGGAAATTTATCTGGACATGCGGGTGACTGACTTCATACATTCATATAAATTATCTTGGTAAGGGTTGGTTAAAAGTAACTGAGGTGATGTTAGGTTATTTGTTTGGTTGGTTTTGAGATTTTGGTTTTAATGCAGTCACATTCATACATTTTGAAGCAGTCTGTATGTGGCTTTGTATATAATTTGTACGTTTATTAAATGGTTTGATTCTGTTAATATGCTGCACAAATCAGGTTTAATGTGGAATGTTCCTGGTAATCCGTGCAGGGCTAAATTGATTGTGTAACCCTGCTGCCGGACAGAACGTTATCACAAAATACTCTTAAAATGAAAGCTTATTTTATAAATAAGCTTGAAAATGAAAGTAGAAAATATTTAAGTGTAATGTGACATTTTTGCACAAAAATAACAATCGTTTACATTATTATTTTGTTCTGGTAGTAAAATACTTTGGCTATTTTATGTATTTATTGTTTACCATCCCTGTTGTTGCAGATTAGCAATAACCGTTTTCTTCTAGTCTCTTTAAATTTACACCTAATTCTCAATGAGTTCTTTCTTTTTAATTGATTAGTCTAGCTAACGGGTGCCAGCAAACCTCTCTACTGAAGTTAGGCCAGACTGCTTTGTTAGCATTAGCGAGCGTCTGCTAACAAAAGTTGTAGCGATGCTCTTTTCGGCCAAATGAGTGTCCCCATTGCTCTGCCATGATCCAGAGATCTGGGTTTGGAGAGCCACAGTGTGTTGCCTCAGAAACCTCCAGGCGATGGGTCAGCAGGACCTGTGGAATGCCCGGCTTGGGTTTCCGGCCATTGTACTCGGCCAGCACACTGGAGGTGAATAGCCTGACATTCCTCGGATACCCCTCCCCCCAACACATACTTGCACCACTTTCAAACTCTCATCGGTAGGCTGAAGTGACATCCTTCATAAAAAAGCAGAGCAGGCATTAGGTATATAGGTCTGAGATATTTTTACTCTGATTGGCCGTAAACTGACATTTGGGTTCCCTGTTTGATTTTCCAGGCAGACTAAACCTCTGACTTTTGCTGACTGCATTGGAGATGAGCTGCCTGTGGGTTGGGAGGAGGCCTATGACCCCCATGTCGGAGCCTATTATGTGGACCACAATACCAGTAAGTTAAAGCGGAGCAGGATGACTCCCACCTTATGCATGTGTATGGTGTACAGTGTCTGTTATGTGATGCTGTGAGTTTAATTGATCTGTGGTTTGAGCAACAGATGTAAGTAACAGTAGGTGCCATATTTATATTGACATGTATGAAAACAAAGCTCTGAGGGATTGAAATAAAGCAACACAATCTCTGAATAATCAAAATGTATAAAAACTGTGAAAAAACACTTATTTTTGCTAAAGAAATCAGGTAGTGACCCACAAAAAGCTAAAACGAGAATTTAAACAAGCTAAAACAACTAGAAATCGAAATATTTCTTAGTGTTTGGGTATTTTTTTTATAACTAATATATATCTTTCTAGTTATGCCAAACCCTAAAGTCACAAAGGTTTAGAACCACTGACCTGGATCATTTATCTTATTAAACAAACTGTATTTCCTAACCTCATTGCTTTGTTTTCATGGGCATCTGAGTAAATACAGCATCTGCTCTTGCTAAGGTGTATTAAAATGTTCTTTAGTCTCTACATTAACGTTTGTCTTAACGTTGTCTTAACGTTTGTCTTTAACACTGGTCACGTTTGTGTCTGTCAGAGAGCACCCAGCTGGAGGACCCACGGGTCCAGTGGCAGCGCGAGCAGGAGTTCATGTTGCGGGACTACCTTAGCGTGGTCCAGGAAGCGTTGAGCGCCCAAAAGGAGATCTACCAAGTCAAAGAGCAGCGTCTTCAACTGGCCCAGCAGGAGTATCGGCAGCTAAACGATGCTTGGCGGGACAAGTCCACCTCACAGACCAGCTGTAAGACCATTTTGTATACAGGTCTAGGAATATTTTAGCTGGACTTCAGATTGTCCAACAGATGTTCTTTTGACTTGCTCTTTGGACTAGTTGTTTCAGCCCAATCAGTGACCTCACTACTAACATCTTCAGTATAGAATGTATGTCATTACATAGTTAACATTGTGTAAGCAAGCCAATTTATTGCTTTAAAGGAGCAGTTCATCCAAAAGTGAGTCTTTCTTACCTGTATGCTGTTTCTTTCCCTGTAAAGCAAAAAAGTTTGTTTTTCCATGTTTTAATGTGAAAAGTGACTATGATATATTAAGCTACAAACATTATTTGACAGTGAATGATGACCTGCATTTCTGTCTGTTCATCAAACTGACCTATTAATAATAATGTATCATTATAAAAAATATTAGCTACTTTTATGTTGGTTGTGTAGTGCTTTTTGAAGCTTGACAGCCCATGGTCACTATATGAACTGCCCTTGTGTGGAAAATTATGAACAGCATTCCCTTAAAATAAGCAAGTTCCTTTTGTATTCCATGGAAAAACAAACAGCATACGGGTTTGTAATGACACGTCTATCACTTATCATGGTTTCATTTTTATAATGAATGTAGATTTATGACATGGGTTGTGACATTTTTATGAATCGCCATAACATTCCAGAGCCATGCCAAGTGGTTTTGGATAAGATAGAGCTTTTGATCTTTTATCTTTCCTACAGTAAATTCCAGGTCCTCATCAAGCAGTAAATATGACCCTGAAATCCTTAAAGCGGAGATTGTTACAGCAAAAACCCGGGTAAGAAGCTTGGGCACCTGACACCAGCCTTTGATCATTTGCCACGAATGTTATCTTGTTTATGCAAGACACAAATTACTCTTAATATGAGTGGCACTCTATATGTCTAGATGTGATAAATGCAGGCAAAATATTCTTGGAGGGAAATCTGAGATGTGATAATTACGCACGTTCCTGTCACTTTCTGTTTCTCAGGTAAATAAGCTGAAGAGAGATTTGGCTTGTATGAGGCAAGAACTGCTGTATAAGGAGCAAGGCTTTAAGACGTTGAAAGAGTAAGTGTAACCCGACCCCATTACACGAAAATTGTTGAGAGCGTGATTCTTTATCTGAACATGTTTCAGTCTGAAAACAACTCTTTGTATTTTCTTTGTAACAAAGACCACTGTGGCAACTGTTGCTATACAATTTAGATTTTTTTATGCTGTTCAGAACCGTGCGTCAAGGCAAACAGTCAATGCGTAGCTATGTCCTGTTTGGTATGCGCAAAGCTACATATTTTGCACTAAGAATGTGATTAAAACAAGCATTACAATAGGGTAAAGCAACTAAAATTGATGTGTCTTAGTGTTTGGTTTTATAACAAATAAATGTCTTTATAATTATGCCAAGCATATGCTTTATTAAGGACAAATTATAAGTGGGGCAGTTTTTAAATTGGTTGGGTGAATAGTCAACAATCCCGACTTGATGTGAACCTGGTTCACTTAATCATCCCAAAACTCAGTTTGAGGACATAGTTGACATAAAGCATGGATTGGGCTCTTTTTGTATGTGGTGTTAAGATGCTAATCTGATAGCCTGTTGACTGGCTGCCTCTTGTTCTTTTGCTCAGAGGAATGTGGACTAACCTGTTGCTCGACTCCGCGTGTGACTTACAGATGACTCGATTTACATGTTTGCTAGTGTTAAACAACCCCCCCTCGTTTCCAGGCTCTAATGAAGCTTGTCATTCCACAGAATCTCAAGCAAAACATTCAGCAGATGCATCTTAATGTTGCGCCAGCGCTGCGGTCTCAATCGGATTGCTCAACCTGTGACACAAATTTGCTTGTGGGTTAATAAACATTCCAAAGACGAGTTTTGCACCTGACACTTTTACAGTGGTTGTGGGTACAGTGGTTGGTAACAGTTGCATATAAGGTGGCATTTTTGGGCAGTTAGTCAGGCATGTGACGGACAACCATTTCCAACAGCAAATTTTCGGTGTCAGATTTATTCTTGCAGATTTGTTAGTTTCAGATAGGTTGTTAAGGTTAAGTGGCCTGTTCTAGAAAATGTATTAGTGTAAACATATGCATCATTGCACTTTGCTCCCACACAAAATAAAACAGAAATTTCTCAAACTGCATTGCAAATGATTTTACTTTTGTTAAATGGCCCATTTTATGATTTTATAAATTACTCTCTGGGGTTTAAAAATAAATTACCCATATGAAAGAAAAAACATTTGGCCCATTAGTGTTTTTCGGTGAATAACATTCTGCTGTCAGCAATAGCACATTCTTAGCAATAGCATTTCCAGCCAAACATTCTTCTTTCTGTTTCTTCTATCAGAATTGATCACAAAGTGTCCAGTACCTCACAAGGCTACAAACTGCATGAAGCCCAGGCTATCCTGAAGGAGGTGAAGACCATTAAAGATGCCATCAGCTCCGGCGAGAAGGAGAAACAGGAACTTATGCGGGTAATAATTTATAAAACTCCATGTGTTTGGGGGCGTGGCTAAGGGTGGGCGTGGTTGTGTCCTTCCTTATAAAGAAAGAAAACGAATGCAAGTTCTGGCTTAGGTGTTATGTTATGTTTCTGCCAAAGTAATTATTGGCTATTTTAAAACATTTAAAAAAACAAGATTTTCTGGCCTATTTTACTTTATTCCTGTTTATTTTATTCCTATATTATTAATTATTAATTTGATCAACGCCACTCTATTTAGCCGGTCCTTAATTCAACCTTCAGTAAATTAACAAAGCATTATTATTATAAAAGCAGTGTTTGAACAGCACCCAGGACACAAAAGGACAAACATTACACCTGAGAGAATTCTGGGAATGGACAACAGACACATTCTTGTGTTCTTACATCATTATGGCATAGTGGAATATTTGTCTCAATTTTTAAGTGTAAGTTAAACACAGTCGTGTTAGTAAAACTCCAGAATGGCACATACTAAGTAAATACTAAGTACATACTAAAGTACATACTAGTATTCCAAACAAACTATACAAATAAAAGCCACAGCAAAGCTTTTACATGTTGCATAGTAAAGCCAGTCTGACTGTCATAATGAGGTAATGTGTTTGACTGTGAACAGATAAGGAGTGGCTGCCTGTATGAGGTGGGGCCTGACAGACAAACATACATTCACCGCAGTTATTTATGCTTTAGAGCCACAAAAATGTGTGTGTGAATATTTGACATTGTTACCACACCATAAGTATTTAGACATACACACACGCCAGGCTTAAACCATGGAGAGGGGTATGGGTCAAATATTACTGTTAACTGTGCTATTCATCTGGATTCATGTAAATGCTGGATTAACTGTAATTAAAGGAAACTCTGTGAATTTTGTGAGTGTTTTGTATATTGATAAACTCAAAGTAATTCTTTTCTATACTAAATCCATGTCTTCCTTAAAAATCACAATGAATTATATAAAGGCATCATAATTTTTTTTGTAAATAGAATTAATATTGGTGAATCAGTTTGTTTATTCACTACTAAGTGTGAGTGGAAAAATTCCTTCTTTGCATACTGTTAACCTAGTGTTCTTAAACGTTGGCCTAAAGAAAATATTTGGCGATGCTCTGTTTGCTGCTTTACTATAGTGCAAAAGCTGGTTTTACCAGAGGCTTAAATTTCATGCGAGCTTGTTCATGTGTTTGGAATTGTTGCTCATAGTAACGTAAATTCAAACAAGCCAGCCAAATTGTTGACGGAACAGGCAATGTTTGTTTTGCCTGACGTTTGCAATGTGATCAGTGTGTTGCGCAAAATTCAAGCCCTGTAAAAACTAATAATTTTTACATTTATATCAAGCATAGAAAAACAATTTAAGTTTAAGAATATACAGACAGATGGGTTGAAATATATTATATCCTGTAGCATTTACAGGATAATGTGTTTTTGGTCAGGCATTACAAACAGCCGCCTCTTGGGGTACAAGGGGGTTCGAATTTTGAAGGGGCTTTGAATTTTGCACAACACCAGTAAGATTTCTTAGTGAGACTTTTTTATAAAAGCTGTTCCTGTATCCCAGGAATAAGGAATCAATTAGTACCAGAGTTTTCTTCTGAACATCTCAGCATGTTCACCACCACAAAGAGGCCCTGTTTACCTAGGTCATATTTTCACTTGTTTATCCTTTCTTGTGTCATCTTTTATTTATTTTTTCTAACTTTTCCTCACTGTTGGAAGAGCATATGGGGAGGCAGGCAGTGCTAAATAATGCATAGCTAAGTCTTTTCAATGCCCCCCATTGCAGCTGCCAGACCTCTCTGGTCACGTATATATATGTGTGTGTGTGTGTGTGTGTGTGTTTGTCAGTAGCACTTGTCGCTTTGTGCTGTTTTGCTATGATTAAACTCTAGTCCCTGCAGTCTCGCAGCTTCTCTTCGCACATCACTTAATAATTGCACAGTGACTTTAGTTCTCCTTGACGCAGAAGGTGTCAGACGACTGAATTATACACCTGAAGGTTGTCGCAGTGGCAGCTGTCATCTGCCCAGAGATTTGTCAGGGCTCTGATCTGCAGTGAGAGAACACTAAACAGTGGAACTGATGCTGTTGAAGTAGCGTTACAAAACACTTATTGATATCAGTGTTAAGCATTGAATGACTTACTTAACACGTCCCACACTGGTCTAGCATCACAGAGATCCAGTTTCTGTCATAACTTAAGCAATATTTAAAAATATATAAATTTCATTGTCTTTGAGAGAAAAATATTTGTCATCTACAAATGCCTTAAAATACCTTTTCGCACCTAGTGAAAGTTATTTTTCAGCCAAAAATAAATGTATTAGGTCAGTTCCAACAGATGTCCTACCAAAAATTCACCACATTCATCCATGGATCTCTGTAGTGTAGTCAAATGTAGATCTGATTATTGTCTCTATCTTTTAGAAACTGGCTGTGCTGAAGGATGGTTTCCAGTTAGATTATGGTTCTGAATCTGATCTGTGGGCCAGCAGTCCATCCCTGGCCACCTCGAACCTCTCTCTGCCCCGCCTGTACTCAGACGCCGAGTCTCAAACCGACATACCTGCTGAGGTGAAAAACGCATCACACGTTTTCCATTCTTCTAAATTATGAATGGCTGAGATGCCTGTGATGCTTTCGTTGATGTCATTTGCTGAGTAAGATATCTTCTATAACATGAGAGCTTAACATTCTCATGTTTTTCCATTTGAATCAGTTTGTATCAAGCTCAAATAAACTGGCTGAGAAGGTGCGACTGAGCCTGAAGTATGAGGAAGCAAAAAGAAGGTATCTCTTATATTTCTCATAAAAATGTACTTTTCATTATTTTCATTTCCTTACATTGCCACTTTTACTTTCCTTTCCAGGATTGCAAACATTGAGGTCCAGATTGCCAAGCTGGACAGCGAGGCGTGGCCGGGCCTGCTCGATCCGGAGAGAGATCGTTTGATCCTCATCAATGAGAAGGAGGAACTTCTGAAGGAACTGCAATACGTGACACCGTGCAAGCGCGCCCCCAGCGATGCAGAGAAGATTGAGTCTGAAAAGAAAAGACTTGAGAAGGATCTGCAAGCTGCACGGGACAACCAGAGCAAAGCTCTGACCGAGAGGTGAGATGATCAGCTAGGCCAGCAGAGCTCCATGCCATTGGTCAAACTTTAGTGCATAATTTGCCATGCATGATTTGTGGGACAGTGTTGGACTCTTACCAAAGACCCTGTCAAGGAAAGTCACTTCACTCGGCAGCCATATTTAAATGTCTTTAGCCAGCTATTTCAGTCATGCATGACCTAACTATGCACTCATCCCCCAGAAAATTATTAGTCTTTTACAGTTGGTGATTGGTTCTTTTTACTTAAACCTGAAACTTCCTTCACTGGGGTGGCCATATAGAACATTCCACTTTACCTCATTTATAGTAATAGAACTGCATTGCCTTGTCATATCTATAGTCTTTGGCCCATACAAGAATAACAGGCTGGCTGATGAGCACAATAACGGTTGATCACAATAAATTGATCTAGGCTGTATGCATGTCTGGCTCTTCAGTTCTCCTTGAGCTCCAAGATCTCTTCTAGTAAGAGCAGTAAAAGTGTCAGTGTTGTGGAAAAACAACAGGGTTCCCATCTGGGAAGCCGCAGCTGTGCTCTCAATGCGTCATCGCAGGAAAATATACAGTAGCATGCAGTAATTATGTGAAACCAACAGCGAAAGACTTGTTTTAGAATGTGAAAATGTTGGCTGAAAGCTTGTTGCAGAAACTGTACCTGCAAAGATCTTTTGCATAATGCAAAACTGGTACCACCGCAGTAACCGCATCTTTCTGTAATGTCACTGCATGTCCTGGTCATTATAACTGCACAATTTGGCTTTGTAAATCTAGGTCTGAAATGGCAGAGGTTCAACGTCATGCATGCAAATGATTCATAAAAGTCTGCTAGTCTCTTAGGCTTGTGCTCTCACAGGGCACCTGTGTTTTCAATTCACCTGTGGTCTCTCTCTCTCTTTCACACACACTCCAGCCCTCTCATTTATTTGAACAAGTCCCTTGTTCTCCACTCTAGATACTGTATCCTCGTTTAGTTTGCCGTCTACACTGTTCCTGTAACCTGAGACGCACAAACTCTGGATCTAGGTTGAGCACAATGGGCGCCTTCTCCAGTGCTGTCGTTTAATCACACACCGACATCAATTTATTAAAATAAAATTAACTTTGTGAGGCATATACGCCCCTAATTTGTTATTGTAGTCGGAATGGACAAAAACATCTTAAACATTTTACAAACCCGTTTCACATAAAATCCATATGTTTTGAAATCAGATTCAATGTGAATGCTAGTTAGAAGAAATGTGAATGCTAATTTTTCAATTTATTCTTGTCTGTGTTGCATTGGTCAGGTTAAGGCTGCACTATAAGAGAAGCAAACTAGTGAAGGAACTGGAGGAGACCGTAAGGGTGGCGTCTTCTTTGCACACCCAGCTAAAGAGGTATCAGCCATTAATCTGTGCACACTTAAATATCACATACCATCATTTTTTTTTATCAGCTGTCCAATTTAAATTTAAGCACATTCAGATGCTGTGAATGTCTTTATAAAAACTGAGAATAGAATTTATAATTTATTTATGAAGCTATATAAAAACTACACATGCATTTGTGATGTAACAACTATGCAATATAGAATGAATCAGCCTTTTGAAGTTCTAAGACTGTGTAATTTAAAACTTTTGGTTAACATTGACAATAGCATTGTACTTTTTCAACCATGCCTAATGTATCCTCTGTTTAGCTTAGGCACATCAAAGGCATGTTGCGTAAGGGAACTGTTTTTGGTGTGTCTCACTAATGAGCCCGCCATGCCCTAATTAGCATGTTTGCTTTAAAGAATGCATTTGAATGCTAGTTAAAATAAAGGATATGAAGAAGGGTGTGACTAGGGGGTTTCCGATTAACTTCTCTGTCCTTCCTGATTTCTCTTCCCATGGTCGTCAAAATTCCAGCCTCTCCGCCAGCACACTGTCGTGTTCTTCGGGCAGCAGCCGCGGCTCGCTGACTTCCAGCCGAGGGTCCCTGGCCACCTCCAGCTTGGGCTCTACTTCCTCTCTCAGCTTCACCGACATCTACCTGGAGCAGCCTGAGCTAGGAGACCCTGACTTTCAGAACAAATTGGACTCTATTCTGCAGGAGGGAAGTTCATCTGGCTACAGACCATCCAGCTCCATCACCACCATCCATGAGAACGAGGTCTCTTCCTCCTGCAGGCCAGTCAGCGGAGGGCTGGGGGTGGGCCAGCGCGCTCAAGTCCTGCGGCTCTCTGAGACACCCCATTCCATGAGCTCCTTGTCCCCACGTTCATCTCTGTCTTCTCTCTCTCCGCCGTGCTCTCCCCTTGTCACGGACACTTCCTTCTTATCAGGGGAGGCCTTCTCTGGTCCTGCCTCACAGTTGGATTTGGATCTGCAGACCAGACTGTTGGAGCTACGGCTAGATGAGGACCAGCAACAGGGTCAGCTGGCCTACCGTGACAATAAACAAGACAACATTATGGCCACAGTAGAATCTTCAAAAGGTATCTGGCTCTGTCCAGCAATATTGCAAATAGAGTGGGGGTCAAAAGTCTGAGACAACATTGAAAATCTTAAATGTCAAACCATGCTTGGATAATAAGCAAAAGTGCGACATGCGACGAAATTCTGACTTTTCTCTTAAATTGTTATGCTTATAATATTAAAACGATAATCAGCTTTTAGTATTATTTTAGTTGCCTGCTGATTTCACCTAAACTACAGAAAGCTTCAGAATGTCTAGTTTGTTAAGGTAGATTTACAGCTCAGTCCAGACTGGACCAGCTGGATAACTCATTCCAGCACTGGAATCCGACACTCATCCAGAGTGACTTGGTGTCACTTTTCACTCACCCTTCTCTGTACACACAGATGCTGTTACGCAAACAAGGGTACCGGGGCCTGGATCAAAGAAGGCGGGCGTAACGTCGGCCGTGTCTGATGAATCGGTAGCAGGAGACAGTGGGGTGTACGAGCCCTCCGAGAAAAGGTACACTAACATCACCAGAATTGCACAAACTGTTTTCATACAGTCATATTTTTTTTCCTTTTTTTTTTCATTTTTATAAAATACGCCCCTCATCTATCATTGGTCAGACAAACAGATAGTCCTGCCCCCAGACTTACGCCACTGGTCGGAAGTGCAGTGTTGACCCTTTTGGAAAAAAACGCTTATGAACGGCTTACTTACAGTTGTCTATCCATAAAAAACAGGGATAGTAGAAAAAATTTGCACATCAAAAAAATCACACTTTTCACCTTTAAATTTGCAGATGTATCCTGTACATTTACATTTAGGCATTTATCAGACACTTTTATCCAAAGTGACTCACAGTGTGAGAAAAAAAATTAAAGAAGCGATAAATCATAAGACAACAATAAACATCAGCCGTTCGCAGTGACAATTTTATGTGTTATGCAAAACTAAAATAAAAAACTGTAGAGCTGTGCTTGTTATTTCTCAAGACGCAGGCGCTGGTTCAGATGGTAAAGAGGTTCTGTGTTCACTCCCACAGGTCTGGACTTCCTGCCGAGCAGCTTCTGGGTTATGATGACGGAGGCTCAGCAAGCAGCTCTCAGATCAAACTCAGTCTGAAGTACGAGGTGAAGGAGAAGAGATTCACTGTGTTCATCGTGCAGATCTCCAACTGCGGCGCTCTCTCCCTGCCAGCCAATCAGAACATGTGAGAACTCTCTCAGTCAGCCTCATTTAAACTTGATGGAGGCATTAATTTTAATCAGCAGGATGTCGTTTTGATGAAGCGGCTCTAAGGGACGTGTGCTGGCTTTTAGAAATGAAATAACACAGTCACTAGATGTGAAACTAGATGCTCCTTATAGATTCTGTTTTATTCTTAACATGAAATGATTTGAACAGTTTTAATCATTCTAAATCAAGTTTTTCTTACTATGTGGACAAAATTGGGGTATTTATCATTGTATGAGACAGTAATATAGAGTTCCTATTATTGTTGGTCCACAGTTAGCTGTAATAACTGTTGTCACACTGTAGGGAACAGATGACAAGATGGCCAGTTGCTCTTGTGTTGGTCTTGGCACACTCACTGACTTCTGCATTAATCTGATTGGCTAATGTTACAGTATCCCTGAGTATGGGACATGGTTACTGTATCTCTACCAGGAAAAATCGTAAGAGTTTAAAACAAGCGCTTTAAAGGATTAAATAATCATGATTTTGCCAGACTAGTGGCATCAGATCTCTGAAAGATATTTGTTTGGGACACTTAGTAAGTTAGCAAGTAAATGAATAGATCTGTGTATTTTATTTGATTTAGTGATGGTCTTTTACTTTTCAGGCAGTCAGAATTATCACATTGACTAAGTAACCCTAACTCTTATTTACCATCCCTGCATAACACTATACAAACTATACAAAGAAAGTGGACTATGTGATAATCACTGCATTTTTATGTATAGTGGGATGGCAAATCTTGTTTGATCTCTGATTGGTCAATTATCTGTTACTGTGGCACATGGTCGGGATTAAATCAGTTTAATGTCTTGTTGGTTTCAGATACATTCGTGTGGTGGTGTTGCCGTGTTCCGAGCCCGTCCGCTGCCTCTTTCGCACCCGCAGCGTTCTTCCACATGAATCCTTAGAGCTGAAGGAAGCGTTCAGCCTTCAGATGTCTCCTGCCGCTCTCAGACAGAAGACCCTGCGCGTTGACATCTGCTCCACCAGCAAATCTGGCCGTGAAGAATGTCTAGTGAGTGTCTCATCGAGTTTAGACACAAAGTGTAGCGAGTATACGATGCTGTTTTTGTTTATAGAAACCGATGTTGTTTGATGATGGGTATATAAAACTACATTTCCCATTGAAATGAGTCTGAGATCTGAGATCTTGTTTGTTTCTCATGAAGGCTGGAGCTCAGATCAGTCTAGCTGATGAGGAGTATTCAGAGGAGTGGTGCACCAAGTGCTACAACCTCCTCAACTACATCTACATGCAGGATATGGATGGAAAGCACAAGGAGCAGGAGGCCTCCTCCCAGCAGGAGCTGGTAAAACACACACTATCTGTCTAAATGAGGACATTTCACAGACTTCTATTATTTTAATTAACAGCTAATTATAAACAATATAACTCAACTCACGCTTTAAGCCTAAATCCCAACAGAAAACTTTCTGCGTTTTTACAATTTCTAAAAAACTTTATTATATTTTTGTAAGTGTTTTTACAAATGAGGACATCCCCAAAAGGAGACGTTGCTCAGATTTTACTTTTGGGTGCAAATTTATCCCCAATAAAAGGGGGCTTAAGTAACCCCCTTACCCCACACACAGGAAACGATTTTGCCAAATTGTTAAGCTTATTACGGGTCTTTATGAATATTATATTCCATTCTTTCTTCATGAGCACCAAGAATTGGATTTATTATTGCCCAAACAGTCCTTTGTAGCTTCTAATGCTGTTGGCAGATTACATAATATCAAAAGTTTAATATGTGCAATATATGGGGAAAATATAGTAGGACCACTGTTACAGTGTTACAATGTGCTACAGTGTGTCAGATAGATCATAATGCAGATGTTGTCTCTTCATGTGTATTAATAAACAACATTATTTTTGCATTTTAGACTTCAGTTCCTAACAGCTCAGAGATCACAGCAGCACACCTGAACAACACTCCTCTGGAGGACTGGTACGTCACCTGCCGCCCCCTGTCCCGCACCACATCCACTAATAATAACCTTTCAGCCCAGTCTGACCATTAACATGTATATGGATCTCGTATTTAACATATAGTTCCACTGAATAATGGTAAAATCTATAGTAGTCTTCAATCCATGGATAAAAAACAACCCACAGCAACAGTTTTAAAGTAGCCAAATTCTGCTCAGTCACTTTCTGAACACTTTCAATAAACAGCCGCACTCGGTACATTTGCTCTCTGTGCCGTTTGGTGATTGGCTAAAGGACAGTCGCATGATTACAACCAAAACTGCGCTGATTGTGTGAGAGTGTGACTCAAGCACAGACACGTGGCATAGAACTGAAACACAACAGCACAGGAATGTGGCAGGGCTGCATTTTCCACCCTCACTCTCTC
>JAZGTK010006340.1:0-20952 GCA_036877625.1 Ambastaia sidthimunki
AAGAAAAGGCATCAGTTTAGAGGTTCTGTCAAGGATTCGTTAGAGAGGGTCAGAGAGTAGGAAAGCATGTTATGGTTCATTAATGAGGGCAACTGATAGGGTGTAACTTTAGTTTTTTTTACTGTACATATGCAAAGCAACGTTGCAATAATTATACTGCAAGTGCGGTTACCCTGCAACTGCTACTGTATATTAGCTTTTCACCACACATGGCTCATCGAATTAAAATTGAGGTATTACTAAGGATTATTCTTATCCTATGACATACAATAAGTCATATCTTTTGGTTTGCATCCATCAAGTTCCAAATAAAAAGAAATTATATGACATTTTAAACACATTTTTAAAATATTCAAGTCATTGGATAATCGACAAATATGTGGTCATTGTTATGTAAGATGCAAAACACTTTGGGGACGTAGAAGCAAAAACAAAACAAAAACATTAGCATGATATGCCAGGACTTGGAGAGAAAGGTTATTTTTTAAGTCTTTGCAAGCTGATACTGTAAATGTATGCCTTATGGCAAAGGTGGGACAGTGAAGAGTGTTTGGGGTCTGATTTCTAATCCTTTGTTTTCACTTGGCGGTTTTCCTGACATTCCACGAAAAGTAGATTGGTTCTCAGCTTGTTTAGCATCTTAAGTATTGGCACAAAACATCCTATATAACTTAATGACATCTGAGAAAAAGAAGTCATTGTATGTCTGTGCCTTCATGCAAATATGCCCACACTTAAAAATATGTTAGCAGGTAGAGATGGCAGATCCCCTTTATCTCTGTGTTGACATCTGTTCATCTTAGGCAGATTTTATAGTTGCACTGTGCAGGAGATACCTGAAACATTACCTTGTTAGTACTTTCAGTGTGTCTTTTCACAGTGCATTTAAAACAAAATGATTTTATGTACAAATTGACAGAGAGAAATACTGCATTTGACCTACAGTTCATGCTGTTGCATGCAGTGTCTGGTGACAAACCTTATTTTTGTGAGTCTTTAAAGTTCGACAGCAGCTCTTAAGAGCAGAAACTTGAACTGGTAACATGAACCACCATTTATGTGTTTATCTTATCTGCTCTAATGCAGTGGATGTTGATATAAAGGGACTGTTGATTAAACATCAAGAAGTATAAAACTTATTACAGTAAATCGTCTGTTTATTTCACTTTCATCTTTTAGTTAGAACTATAAATGGTAAAATATCACATCACCTCAAAGCAAATGATTGGAATATTATAACCAATGTAACATATATTTACATGTTATTCCATTACAAAAAGTATGTTCACTATTTACCCCATTACATAGGCATTACTTTAGGTATAACTTTTATAACTATTACTGTAGGTATAACTTTTTGATCTCTTTGCCTCTTTGGCAAGTTGACAGACCACTGAAAATGTCTACACTGTACAACATAAATATGCGATCATGCTGGTCTTTATTTTATTGTTTGAGATAAGTCCCTCATTGGTACTTTGTGGTCAGTCAAAGGTTTGGACACACTTCCCTGAATTTAGACTGAGACTGAATGTTTATTATGATTCCAACCTTTTGATAGAAAGCCTTACGCTTATGCTTTGTATAAAAACACCTTAAACTTGGTTTGAAAAAACAAATGTCCCTACGACATGAAACTTCTTTTAATGCATGTGTTTGACTGGATAGTGTAAGAAAAGTAGCCACACATTTCCAGAAAACATGGGAAATTCTTCATGACTGTTCTCATGAAGTTGGTAGGGAGAATATTTTGAGGATTCAGAGCTAGGCAAAGTGTGGCAACATTGATGCTAGAACATACTATACTTTTAACATTCCATAACTTTTGGGGCCTATATAATTCCTATACTTCCATTTATATATTTTCATAGTTTTGACGACTTTAATTAAAGAATGCAGAAAATAAGAAAAAGTAGTAGGAGAATCCAGACTTTTGACTGGCAGTTTGCTAATACAATTTAGGGAACTTTCATGGATACCATAGATCAAGCATTTCCATCCTGGAGGTTTACAGACCCTGCAGAATTCAGCTCCAGCCTGACAAACCTGCCTGGATGTTTCTAGCAGTCCAGTAAATCTTGGTAGAGCACCATGACTGCAAGTTTTTGGATGTGTGTCATTTTTATGATTGTGTGGTGAATTGGAGTTAGTTAACTGTATCTGTAGTAGAGTGTAGTAGTCCCCATAAGACCCCATAAGACAACTGCAGCATAATCTGATGTGATCCCAGCATTACTGAAACATCACTGTCCTATTTTGGTATTGCCAGTTTTAAATTTGGAACCCTGCAAATTTCATAACAAACAACAAATGTTATTGCTTTGCCTAGCATGAAATAGCCATAACATTATACGTATAATGTGAAAGTTTAAGGTACTTGTTTTTATTTAAAGCGATTGATTACAAAGCCTCAGGTTCGTCCTCCATTTTACTTAGCTTCTCTTTCACTTCTGTCAGATTCCGGTTCGAGATCTGGATGAGGCTCATGTATATTTTGTGTTCCTCTTTTGTGACTTTATACAACTTAGTAAACACATTCAGCTTAATGACAGCAACAATGCATTTTAAAAATATATTTATAGTTTTTTTATAGTTCAATTTTATTTATAACTTTTTACAATGTCACATTACTTCAACGCAGCTTTACATATAATACTGAGATACATACAAAAAATAAAACACTTTTATTTAACATGAAAAATTATTAAACATGTTCAACACATAATACATGGTATTATTCCAGATAGTATGTGCAAGGTGTATATTAATTGCACTAATTAGGCATACTTGGTTTGTTTATAAATAAAGAACCGCTAAAAACATATTTGGACCATCTGAATAAATGTAGGTGCATTAGAAATACCTGTCATTATGTGCGAAGGTTTGTTCCTCTCTTAGTGGCCTATGAGAGGGTTATGTATTTGGAGTGCCCACTAAAACAGCATGTGCTTCTAAGACTATGTGACATCAAATAACATGATAGATTATAGGTATCATATTAAAATATGGCATTCCAGCTTACATGGAGATGGTGCATAGAAAAATCTTTTACAATTGGAGGCAAAGAGAATTGGAGGCAAAGAAATGACAAAACAGTAGAGTTTTTAGGACTGTAACTATATAATTTCCCTAGAAGCAATTTTAACAATTTACAAAACCCTATGCTAAGTCAAAAGTCAGTACTAGCCACCTAGTAAGGCATTGCAATAATTAAATCTTGATGATGAATGCATTAATTAATTTTTCAGTGTTTGACATAGAGAGCATTTGGTGTAGTTTTGAAATGTTTCTAAGCTGAAAAACACAGTTTTACAAATATTGGAAATGTGTTTTTCAAAGGAGAAATTGCTATCAAAGCAAAAAGGAAACGAGAATGCTTGTTTTAGCAAAAAACATGAACACGACATCTAGATTTAGCATTCTAGCTTTAAGAACTTAAGGATCTAGATGTCAGGAGTGTTATGAGTAACTGAGCTTGGGTCCTGTCAAACTGCTGTTGAGTGCATCTCTGCCCTGTTTCAGTCGCAGTTCTTTTCTTTCCAGTGCTTCAATGCGCATGTCTTTGGCAATTTATCACGCAAAGACCTGCACACTGCGGTCAGTTTAAATGTATATATGATGCATAATCAACCATGGCAAATCATTTTCATCGTCATACTGAGGGACAGGATGGTATAAAAACTATTATATAATGTATGTAACATGAGCCAGCCATCAACAACCGAATTAATTTTTTTAATGAATTACATTTCTTACATAACTGTAATTACTGTAACTAATTTAAGAATCTTAAATTATTCACAAAACACAAAATGATTTTCACAAGAATATATTGTAATGACATATTAACTAAACAATTAATTTGTAGGATTGAATACTACATAGCTGTTTGGGTTTGAATTGGGAAAACCAGTGATGTATCCAGAAATGTCATAATCCCTGCAAATACTCACAGCTGGGTTAGACTGGTTCTGATATTCTTAAGAAAATGCTTTTCAGAATATAAAGGACAAATGCAATTCTCTGAAACAAACTTCATCTGTTTTACAAAAATCAGGATATGATCAGGATGTGAAGCAATTTGTACAAAAAGGAACTCAAATTTGTGATACAAGCTAAAGTTGTTGCAAAATGAATGGGTCCTGAGACTCTCAGAGCCCACTGTGCTGGGCATAGAGGGCCCCTCGTATCTTGTTGCAATTAAAAACTTTTACATTGAGACCAAGTCTTCAGAGAAGTTGTAATTAAAATGTTTTCTGACATTTTAATATAGAATATGATATAAATGCTGTGGTTGTCAGGGTCTGGACAGGAACCAAGAAGAGATTCAATCGCACGTTAGAGATGTTAACAAAAGAGGAGTTCAACAACATGCAAAAGCTCAAACGCAAAATAGAATACTTGTTTGCCCGCAAGAAAACTGCAAAATAAGTCAGCAGGGAGCAGGGTAGGAGAAAATGGCCAGGCAGCTGGGTTGGAGGGGTGACTGGGAAAACTGGAAAGAGCATTGTTTAAGTTAGGATCTGTTGAGATGTCTTTAAATGCAAGGATCTTTAGGACAATTCACACTATACTGAATCACATATCCAATAACCTTTTTGCCTTGTGTGCACTGCACAGCACTATGTTGCTACTCTAGCTGGTACTGCATGTGGTAGTCTCTCTCCTCAGCTTCTGTCAGCTTGTTGTAGGACTGCAGAAGTTTCTGTTTCAGTGTCTGCTGACCTCAGTATCTTGTTTCTCAGGAAACAGCTCTGCCTTCCCCAGCTTCTGCTGCTCCAGCTTGGTGTGGAAGGTCCCTCTGTCAATGTAAGTTTATTTCCACATAATTTTAAATTCCTAACCCTACATACTATATGAGCGATAGCAATAGTTGAATGAATCAGTAGTTGTAAGAAGCAATAACAGCAGTAGCAGTGGTTGTGAGGTGCAGATAATCAGAACAGACAATGGTGACAAATATATCTATTTTATATTTGTAAATGGTGACCTTGCAAGACCATTTTGGTCTCTGTGTTAGGCAATAGTGTTAGACAATTTGGTGATGGTGTGTTGGCAGAATGATGATCCATCATCAATGTTACATCAATCTTACATTCTCAGAGCAATGTGTAAGAGGTTAAAATAGGCCTGAAGACGAGCCACCTTCGCTCCACTGATCTTTCCCTCAGAGAAAATCAGAAAACAAAGATGAAAAAGGACTATTAAAGACACATTGGTTGCAAACAACATTAGCCTAAATGCAACTAAACATGGTAATGGATTTGCTTGAATGTATTTCAGGTGTGTCTTAGAGCAGATCCACATGTGCGTCATACATTAGTTTGCTTTTGAACTCCAGCATGGAAAGCTCTAAGCTCTGAGGATCTAAGCTCTGAGTGTTGTTTACCTGACAACTAAAGAACAGTTTTTTAGATAAGCATTTCTGATTATCGTGACCAACGGAGAACACATGCATTTTCTTTATAGTAGAGACAAACAGGCTAAACGCAAAGTGTAAGAGGTTTCCAGATATGCAGCAAACCTCTTCCAGATTTGAGGATTCTATGCTTGAGCTTTTATATTGAAAAAGCTATTCTGTGTATCTGAAATTATAATTCAATATTTGTGATGTGCATTATATATAATTATATACAATTTCTAACATGTTCTAATTTAATTTATAACATATAAATCCCAATCAATCATATAACAATAACACATCAATCATATAACAATCATTTATTTAAATGATTCCAATATTCAGATCAAAATTTAACAACCTGTACAAGGTGTTGCCAGTACAGTTACTAAAAGTAGTCTTTAGAACTTTAGTCTTGGGGTGTGAAAACAATATTTACATTAAACTGTTTCAATTTAAATAATAAATAACTAAAACGTTTCTTGAATTTTTCTGGCACAAACAGCATCATTTTCTTATAATGATTCAGGAATTGAAACATTTGTAACACACAAGAAATAGCTGAGCCTCTTCTAAAGCAGCTTGTGTGTTATCAGTTTATAATTCATTGCATTGTATTTTAAGATTTTCTACACTGAGCCAAGGGCAGGAATCTACAGTTGGTTACTGTAAAGTTCATGATGTAAATCATGAGGCACACATGTGAAATATTTGCTTTGAAGTGAACCACTGAACCACATCATGGGCTGTTCGTGTAACATTTCTTTTGTTGATACAGGGCAACAAATATGGAGCATATTCATGAAGAAAATTTGCACAGCCACTCACAGCCAAATTTAAAACATAAAGACAATCAAATATGAAAATGCAGGAATAAACTGTGAAGCTATTTCTGGAAGACTCTGAAAACATCTGCATAATATTTAATAAAAACTGCAGTTTCTGTATTAAACAAAGCTTGTAAAATACAGCTTTGTGCCCAACACATGATCCTATACCAATAAATACATATGAGTAATACATTGAGAACACATGGCAGCAATAAACGTATGTTGACAAACAATGTTTTGCAGAATTCCTCAGCATCCACAGGAATGCCTGATGTGAAATATAAGCAGCTGAGCAATTTGATTTTGAGTAATTAAAAACAGCAATAGCAAACATACAGGATTGTTTTAGTCATATAGTGAGGTTTTAGTTACTTTTAACTACAGATCTAACTGACCTATTCTTTCATACAGAGTACTTAATGTTAAAAATAAGATACAAAAGAATCATTTGTAAATACTGAGTCATAGCACTGTGGTTTGAGAGAAGGGATGAGCTGTCCAATATTCCAAGATTTTCCCTTTATGTTCATGTTAGGTGCACAGATGGGTGTTTCTTCAAATATGTGCACTTGTCCTAGGGGCTGATTTTGCATTAAAACCTCCTCTAGTTATGAAGATTATGACGATGTCTTCATAATTTATTTTCAAATGCTTTTAGATTGTATTGTTTACCACTGTACCAGACTCATACCAGAATTCATAAAAAATATATATTTTTAGATCTAAATTGTAATCTATTTTTATTCAAACAAAGAGTGAAATAATTATGTATTTATAACAAAGTATTTCACACAAAAATTACTATATCCCTCAGACGGGGTGTCATTTCTAGCGACTTACACTTTTAAAACATTGTTGTTCACATTTATTGTACTTACCAAATAATTATTACCAAATAAAGTGTTAGTAAAGAGCAATGTTTGGGATAAAATGACCTATAAAGGATGAATTTAATAAATAAAGATCAATGTCACATGTAAAGAGAACTATTTTATATTGTGTTCCATTTCCAGTCAAGCTGTATTTTTGCCAAATTGTGTTCCAGTTACTTAATATTATAAAATATCTGTTTATTTAGGATACTTTTAAATTTTTGTTCTTCCCAAATAAAATTTCCAAAACATGAGAATATGATAAGAGTTAATTTCATAAAAGTCCACAAGGCCAGAATTTCCCATAGTTAAAGAAACACCGAGTTATGCAATACACCGCAGTCCCACCCACACTCCACCCACCCCTGCAACTGTGGTATTAATGGCCAAGTTGTTACACTTTGCGGCAGAGCTCATCTTTTTCTCTCCCAGTGTGAATCCTCTCTGGTTTTGACACCATGAAACTGTTGTACGTATGCTGTTTCCTGCTGATAACCTTCAGGAAGGGAGCGGAGGCTGCTGGCAGTGGCCCCTCTGGGGTTCTGGACAGGGTGCCTGGAGTTTCCAGCTGCTCCCAGGTGAGACTAAAGCCAGCTGGGCAATGTGAAGATGAGGACAAGTGCCCATACCAGCTAACACTGCCAACAATGACCATCCAGCTTCCCAAGCAATTCCAGCTACTGGAAAAGACTATGAAGGAGTTGCAAAGCTTGAAGGAGACAGTAAACAGAATGAAGATCTCCTGTCTGGAATGCAGCTCACGGCAGGTGGACGTGAACTTACAGAAAGACAGTGGAGACCCTTTAGCCAGAGGTGCTGAGGCTAGAGGGGACACCAGCACGAGAGTCTACCACAATGGAAGTGACAGCAAAAATGACATCGTGCAGGATATGCAGACGAAAATGAACCGCATGTCGAACAGCCTGAAGAATGCACGTGTGCAGATCAACTCTCTTCAGGGTCGTCTAGAGGAACTCAACTCCCTCAACCTGCAAAACGTTGAGGCTATAGTGGACAGGAAAGTTGAGAACATCACTGGGATAGTCAACAAAATCAGCAGCACCTGCACTTCAAACTGTCCAAATCATGACCATCATGAACTTCAACGTAAGCACTAAATAATGCAATACATTTGTTATACATTTGTCTTTAACTCTCTAACTTATTTAAAATAATTTTATATTATTTAAAAATCTTCTAAAACGGGGCTAATGATTTTTTTTTTGTCTAATATTAAGTAAGATGCTTGCCAAAAGAGAGACTGGTGAACTTTGCAGATCCACACTGAAAACAAAATCATATGTGAAATGCAAACTAGTTTTAGCCATGTTTGCATTAAAAAAAAACTGTCATGTTCTCAGAATGTCGCCTGATTATGAAATAATTTCAACAACCCTCAGTGAAGCAAGATTTTTGTGTCCACTTTTTCTCTGTGTAAATAATACATGTAATACCTATAATAATCAATAAGAAGCCATTTCTGTATTGAAATACAGTTGTCTCTGAAATGCATGTAAATTCTGAAATGCATTTTTTACATAGAAAAAAAATCAATATTTCTAAATATATTTATATAAAATCATATGTTAAAACATATACAATACCCTCTGACAAACACATCAACACTACAGAACAAACACAACTCTATTTTCTATAATTACCCAAAAAGTTTAAACATCATTATTTGTTGACCTTTCTTAGCTGTGATTCTCTATGCCAGGCATTCCAAGTCCAGACTGTCAGTTTAAACATTTGAAATTCTGATATCACCCTCTCCACAGACCTCAGAAACTTTTCTCCCAGAGACTGCTCTGACATCAGCATTCTAGGGAAGAGGACAGACGGGGTCTACAATATCACCCCTGACCCCAGGAACGGCAGCTTTCTGGTGTACTGTGACATGGAATCATTTGGTGGCGGGTGGACTGTCGTGCAGCACCGTTTCAATGGCAGCGTGAGCTTCAACCGCACATGGGCCGAATACAAAAAGGGCTTTGGTGATCCGAAAAGGGAGTTCTGGCTAGGCAATGACAAAATCCACCTGCTGACCAAGGCCAAGGACATGGTCCTGCGTATTGAGCTTGAAGACTTTGATGGCACTCGTGGGTATGCCAAGTATGATCAGTTCTATGTATCGAATGAGTTTCTCAATTATCGGCTGTCGGTGAGCGGGTACTCAGGGACTGCTGGGAATGCTCTGCAGTTTAGCAAGCACTTTAACCACGATCAGAAGTTCTTCACAACACCCGACCGAGACAATGACATGTATCCCTCAGGGAATTGTGGGGCATACTATGGATCAGGCTGGTGGTTTGATGCCTGCATGTCAGCAAATCTTAATGGCAAATACTATAAAAGCAAGTATAAAGGGAAAAGGGATGGAATCTTTTGGGGCACATGGCACAACCTGACTTCTGAGTACTATCCGACAAACTACAGACAAGCATTTAAAAATGTCAAAATGATGATAAGGCCAAAGAATTATGCACCATAAACCAGCTGATGTGTAAATGCAATAAAACAAAAACAATTATTTTACGTAATGTTATATACTTTTGAAAAAAATTATCAGAACTGCATTTGCTTTTAGACTTGCATTTACTGTGTTACAAGCATATTTGGTCTTAAACACATAGTCAGTGCCATGACATTTTTGTGAAAGCAAAGTGAAACTATGTTAGCTTTTTCTTTGTGTGTGCTTTGTGTGTGCCCTCTAGTGTTCAATTATTTTACTACACAATAGTCTGTATGCAGATATACGGTGAAGTTGTAAACATAAATGTAAGGTTCAAGCATTAGATTGTACAGTATTTATTTTTGAAAGAACAGGCCCTAAAGATTTTTACTTCATTGCTGTGAAATTAATTTTACTGAAAGTTATATGGAAAAAAGCTTTTGCACTTTTTCTCAAATAAATTTAGAAGACTTTTTATAATAATTATTTTGCTCCACTGTTTGTTTATTGGAAAACTTCTAAACATCTTTATTTGTGTTAAACGGTACAATAATCTTTTGTATGAATCAAATAAACATTCTTTATAAAAGATTATAATGTGTAAATATATGAAGATCTACCTGGTTTGATGATATAACGGCGTTGTTCATAATGAGATTCAGCCTTTGGAGTTTGGACTCAGCCTCCTCCTTATTCTCTGACGTAGATGACTGCGCCCCTCTGGTAGTTGTTTGCCCACAAGGAACTAAAAAAAGCTAACAAAATTCTTAAAAACGTAAATATTCTCTATAATGTGTGATTCGCGATATTGAACACGTGTACGTTTAATTCATTCTTTATTAAATTTAGTTTATTTTCAGTTGTTTTTCACTGCGATACAAACAAACAATAACCCCTAAAATCCTAACTGTGCAAGAATTAGGACAAATTTGGCGCAGGATTCATTGCAGCTGTACACAATTAACTCCGCTATGTTAATTTAGCCTGCTGTGTTAATATATTTGAGAAATAGTTTAACCTTTTCCCTTGTCTCCATTGAAAGGCGATACTATGGCGCAACATAACGTTTCAGAAGTGGACGTCGTCCAGACTAATTCAGGTGGTTACCACTTACAGTTTACGTAATATTTTAACTTTTATTTATAATAAATTAAGAACATTGTTGTAAACTTCATAGCCATAAAAACGATAGCGAAGGTAATTTCTCAATCTTCATTTAAGTACGCTTTAGACTATTCTTTCAGACATATAAAAGTCAACTACGTATTTAAGAGTTTGTATATTAAGTCAGCCTTGTAACTTAAGTCGTTTTAAGCAATAAACTGCTTTAAAGCTGTGCCATATTCATAGAAAATACTCTAATAGAAGCCAGTGCGCGTGCTCAGAGATTCGAGGTTCATTGATGTAACTGTTTTTTAGTGACATGTTTCTACTACATGTAACAGGGAGCGCAAAATGTGTGGGTGGGTGTGTGAGGGGGAATGCAATAAGTGACACCACACTGTTATAAGACTTGTGCACAAAATGGAAAAACGCTTGACATGGGTGTTTTGGATTTGCCTTGTGACCACAAATCAGTTTTTTTTAAATGGTAAGTTTAGAGACACTTGTGAGGTAGGCTGTAGTAAAGTTACTATAATTATAAATTTGTCATTTCAAACTGACAACGATTTCTGGATATCTGGATTGTTTCACAGGTCAGAAAAGCGTCAGTGCGTTTAGACGCAAAGAGCCACTAAAATTTTCGCCACAAAGAGCGTGTCCAGTGGCGGTCGTCTCTCCATTGCAAAAAAATGATAAACCTGGTAAGGACACTACAGCCATTTCCCTCTACCCTGTATAAGGGTTTTTGTTATTGCTTCTGTCCCTGTTTAGATGCATAGACTTCAAAATATCCATTCACTGAAAGCGTAAAAAATGCGCTTTACCTAGAACCTAGCGCTGATAGGTTCTGCCCTGTCATACCATTTAAGTTTTCTGCATGCTGTACGCAGTACTCTGAAAAATATATAGTAGGTCAGTATTCGTACAAAGTGCACAACAACCGCAAGCTTGGAATATTGACTCGATGCCACTTGCATGGTACAACGTACCTGCTGTCTGACGTTTATGGTTGTATAATGCCTTTTTTCACAACCATATGGTTTTGCATTGTAGGATTTCTGTAGTTCAGTATTTATTTGTAGACATAACTGCATCAGATGGCTATACTAAAGAACTAAACTTTGACACTATCATTGGTAAAAAAAAGACTGCAGTAGGAAAAGCGTTTACCCAAGCTTTTTTTGTGAATGTATTTGCAGATGGTAGCTCTCTGGGAACCTCTTCACCTGCTCGTTCAAGCAGCCGATTTGAGGAAACCACCTTTGAAAACCAAAGGTACAGATGAGACATTGACATTTTAACATCTTATCTTTGTAGAATAAGATGTTAAAATTATTCTTATTCTTACCTGTAGACATTCACGTGCAAGACGAAGGCGTGCAACGCGGTTTAAGCCATTTTCTTTTGATGAGCGTGATGCTGCACAAAGAGTTGCACGTGAAACAAGACTTAAAGAGATGCGTCAGATGCAAGATCAATGGGTGACTTTCTTTTTCATTGAGTTTTATGTGGTCCTATTTGCCCAAAAATAATTGTCTGTCCTTTTTATTTTTACCCCTAGTGTTATACATTTAAAGCTCATCCTGTGAGAAGATACAAACCGCTTGTTCAGCCTCCTGCACACTTCAAGGGCCATTCAGAATATTTCAAATGACGTGCATAACAGATTTGTGTCATCGTTTGTCATTTTTAAGTGTTTAATAAAACTTTGTACCTCTTACGAAAACTTTCGCATGTTTGATTACCAAACGTAATCGGGTGAATTTAACAAACACTGGGATGACGCGACATTCCCCCGCCAAACTTTTGTCTGTTCCAGGAGAGGGCGTTGGATCTCCACTTTTGTAACTAAAAGCCTTCTACGATTTTCTTGAGGCCACTTATCTTGATGCTCTAGATTTAAATGGTACGTAGTCACTGTCCAATAAAGAGTTAAGTGATGTCATAAGCAAGTAGGGCTGCCAAGGTAATGTTTTAATGTGAAGGTTTACAATGTTTTGTTACAGTATGGAATTCTTTGGGAGACTATGACTTTATGCATGCCTTTACTCATTCTGGTCCAGACAAAAGATGCAATGAGGGAAAGGGTTCTATGAGAGATTAGAAGCAAACATGAAGTGAGGAACGAGCTGTGTTGGAGACAATGAAACTGAGTGGGTGAATCCATTGGATGGTTGCTCTGTACTGGACATTGCGTCTATGAAGAAAGATGGAAGCAATTACCAGTGTCTGTCTGCCAGAGACCATGGCTAAAACCTTTTGGAAAGGAAGGGAAAAAGGCAATGGCCTAAAATTGACAGATTTGCAAAGAGGCCTCAAACCACAGCATATTGGTTTTTCACAAAGGAGAAACTTTGTTCTCATCCCAGTCACAGATCTAAATGAGTCACTTCCTGTTGTATTTTCCCTTCTCCTGGAATCAGAATACAAGTTTACTGCATTAAACGTGCATCTGTAAAATCTATTGTGTCCACACAGACCAACATTTCTCTGGCTGTCATCACAAAGTCACATCCCAGATGTGATGGCAGCAGTGGTTTGTAATTTAGTTCACTCACACACTTTTGCGTTTACATGCAGTAAATGACACCCAATGCTATTTCTACGAATAAATGCCAAAATGTTTGTTACCGCAAAACTATAAAATGTTCTTATTGTTCTCCAATTATTATTTGTCAGTACTTAAAGTTAAATTCAACTACGTAAACACCAAGTTGAGATGAGTACCATCATTAAATTAATGTCTTTGAATGCATAACTTTCAGGTTTTCATGTAATGCTGGCAAAGTACTAAATGGAAACTTCTTTTATTGAAAGTTTTGGGTAACTTGAAGAATACTTTGTGATTAACCTCAAACCAAAATTATAACTCTGGAGATGTGGAGCAGAGGAAAATTCTATAATTTTGAAGGCTGACACTTGGTAAACATCATAAACATGTACAGACAATGGCAAAAAATATGAAAAGGCTTAAAAAGCTTTGTGAAATACGACCAGAGGGGGAAAAAGATGGGCAAAAACAAAAGGCTGTCTCTTCCACCATGTATTACATAAATGCAGAATGCTGAAAAGTCCTTTGTTTAGGCATTATTGCTCCATGCTGGGGATAAAAGAGGCTGTGTTTGGCAATATGATGTTTAAAGTGTGAAGGAATGGGACTGAGTTAACCAACACAACCATCTTACAACCATCTTGGGTTGTATTTTCAACCCAAATAAGGATAAAACCTCAAGATACCGTTTTTAAAGCCCAATTAAGCCAGAAAAACAAACCTTTTCTAGTAAAAATTATTAATGTCACCGTGTTTAAGGTTGCTTTCCCTGCAGTGAACACTGATAGCTTTTCCAGGTCGGTCATCCAGCCAAGTCGGTTAAAGCTGCATTGGATTGTCGCAAGGGATCTGACAGTGGAAGACAGAAACAACGCTTTCTCCCAGGTGAAAGCATTTATGCTGATGTTTTATAAGGTCTGCTGCCCAATCACAGTCTCTAACTTTGACCTATAGGTCAGACATCTGTAAGGGAAGATCTGTAAGAAAGGGCTCAGAGAGTGAAGTTCTCTCCCTCTAACCGTGGATAGAAACAGTCATCTATTGTGTTGTCAATGATGTCCTAAAGGTGCACCAATTTTGTCTAAAATAAGCAAATCTTTGCATGAAGATAGTCAAGAGGAACTATGTTACGAGATCATGTCTGTTAAAGCTCTTGAGGAGTTCTGACCATGCTTGAATCCGGTCTGACACAGACAAAAGCCTCAGGAGACATCTGGGATAGACATGCGTGTCTGTCAGATAAATTAGGATAGATTTAACTGGTAGAGAATGGTGCTAGCAACACCAAGGTCATGGGTTTGATTTCCAGAGAATGCCCTGTAAGTGCACTGTAAGTTGCTTTGGATAAATGTAAATGCATCTGTCCATAGCTGCACCTGAAATATACACTGGATCCAAATGTCTGTGCACATTTCTCAGAGACAGAAAGTGGCCTTATAAAGTTTTTCTTCATGAAGTCCAGATTACTTTTTTTCTAAGAATTGAGAAATTTGCATGCTAAAGACTGTATTCAGTGTGTTTGACAAAGAGTTGAAAGGAGTTTTCTTAAATGCTGTTTTTCAAGGCAAGAAGTATTGGCTGGAAGGAGCCAGAGATGAGATAAGAGTGCAAGATGAGGCTCAGATGAAAGGTCTTGTAGAAATTGGCACGAAGCTAAAAGCAGAGGGAACAACGGGAGGAGACAGATTTAAGAACGAGAAAGCTGCTTAGCTCTCATTTCACTAAAATATCAAAACTCTTTGGAGGCCAAGCGAGGACACTGTCCAACGGTCAGTGCTTTTTTTGGGGTGTGTTTTGACTGGTTTTTGCAGGCTCAGTGTTTTTGGAGTTATATTATGACTGCTGTTTACATTTGTACTGTGTGTATTATAGTTTTTGGGTATTGTGTGTATTTTATGGTGTTATTGCAAATCCACCCCTCATATTCTTGTCCCATAAGATGTTATTTTTTTATATTTGCCGCCATCTTGTATCCTGGAACGGCGCATCCTGCCTAATATGATACCTATCATGTTAACTGACTACATGTTGCATAGTCTCGGAAGTAAATACTGTTTTAGTTGGCAGTCCGAATTCACTACTCTCCCACAGACCACAGTGAAAGGTGTGAGCTTTTTATGCACATAATGGCAGGTATTTCTAATGCATTTGTAATCTAATTTTTAATGTCTTTTTATTGTGCATGTCTATTTATTCCATAGTTTCAGACAACTCCTTATTCTTTATAAACCAACCATGTTTTTTATATACATTTTGCACTTACCATTGGCAATAATACCATGTATTGTGTTGAACTTACATTATAAAAAGCGCTATATAAATAGTATTGAATATAATTGTTTTCACATTGCTGTGTTGTTGAAAATGTTAGGAAATGCATTAACATTTAACATTCCTAACATTTAAAATAATCAGCTACAAATAATGAGCTTCTTATTTTCTGCCCTTGAGGCAATRAGAATATTTTAGCAGTGACTTATTTATGTCACTTCCATATGTAAGATGGTTGTGCATTTTCTTAGACTTTCTTAGGACCTCTGACCTTTATCCAGCTCTAGTGTGGAGCTGAGGCATGTATCAAAGTCCGTAATCAAGCGTGGGTGGTGGATCCTCTTGCAATTTGGAGCTCAAACTCTGAAACAGTCTTCCCAGTGTTGTCCGGGAGGCAGACACACTATGTCAGTTTAAATCTAGATTAAAGACCCATCTCTTTAATATAGCCTACACATAGTCCTATGGACTCATATCCCTAAAGGGATTGTTAGGCTAATTTAATTAGGTATACCGGAACCGGTTCCCATAAGAACAGAGTACTGGCTCCACACTAAGTGTGTCTGTATTTCATTTCCCCAAGGCTCTGTAGTCAGCTGGATTCGGACTTTATCCAGACCAGATGGTGAAAGGCGGGATGGGATGACCCTAAAAAGATCAGTGGGAATATGATGTATTTTTTTTAAACTTCCTATTATCTACTTACCTACCTTCAGCCTAGTGAGATTCTATATTTTTGTTCCCTGCCTAGTCACAGCAGTGTGATGTTTTAACTGCAATTAGTAACATTATGCTTTGGTTGCCATCTCTGTTTGTAAAATTCCTCAATGCCTGACATTTGCCACAAAATCAGACCTGACAGTTTTTAAATTAATATATAATTACAAATCAATACTATCAGCTCTCAGTTTTCGTCCAAGAAAGTTACAAATTGTAAGAAACCTGGGTAAGCCTGGTTTCTTCCAAGGATTTTTTTCTCCATCTATACATATTTGGAGTTTAGGTTCATTGCCACTGTTGCCCCTGACTAACTAAATGTTAGTCAATTTAGTCTCAGAAGTACTGTTTTAGTAGGCAGTCTGAATAAATTACTCTCTCATAGACCACTGAGAGAGACGAGCCTTTACACGTAATGATGGGTTTTTTAATGCACGTTCTCTCTACATTTTCTTTTTATTTATAAAACAACTACACACCTAATATTCCTAATTATTTATTAATGGCAGGGTTTTATTAATTTACATCACATAACAAACAAAAAAAGTGTTAGACGCGTGCGCTTGGCTGCATTGTAGTAAAGTGCGGACATACAGTGGTTTTTAAACTTTATTCCATGGTGTAAAAGACTTAATCTACCAATACACATAGTTACTTTGCAAAAAATCAGTTTAGACGAGTATTCAAATAAACATATTCATTTTGTGAATAAAAACAGCTGGGAAAGACATCTGATGTTTGTCAATACCATTTGGAAACATGCATTAGGTCTTAAAATGACAGCAGCCTAATATTCCTGTTGTTGTCTGTGCTGTCAGTATGAATCAAACAGAGGATTGAATCATGAATGAATGATTCACTCACTGCTCATGACTGAATAACTTTTGTAGCTTTAATAAGAATTATTACAATTAATACATTGATACAAGAGCACACAATTGTTTATAAGATCACACAATTCTTCACAGAGCTAGTAACTTAATTTTACTGTCAGAATACACCAGATTGATCCATTTAACTTTAAATGTACAAAATTTAAGTGGCCACATACCCCTGGATCCTACAAAGGGGAATAAGTTCATACATCTATAGTCTCACAAACTACGTGAGGAATAACTGAAGCTTATATTTTGGTAAATACATACATTAGCAGCACTAAGAATGTATTATGTATTATTAATATTACTTTTACATTTTAATGTGTATTTTTTAAGGAGCAATGCAATATTACAAAAAGTGCTATAAAATTGAATTGAATTTAGCAGATACAGGTCTTTATAGGTCTTTTTCTCCACAGATATTCAGAAACATACAGCAATCCTGGATGATGTCCATCACATCCTTTAAAATGCAATAATTTCATCTGCTGAAAGATGTCCTTAACCTTCTCTGTGAGACATAGTAAGTGTTATACTTTCGCTCGCTCCTGCAGTTTCTATCAGATATTGATAGATCTTTAGCAGCTGGCTTTCCAAGGATTAATGGAAACCAACTGATTTTGATTATTCATCATTAAACATTATCAATTGTTGCTATTACCAAAAGATTTAAACTTAAAAAATTCTGACAAACAGTTCTCCTAATATACCAATGTTGCAAATTTTCAATCATCTTAGCAGACTGTAGATTTGCTGTAGAGATACACTTGAATTGGAGAACTCCGTTTACTACGCAGCTAAACCAATACCATCAGAACACGTTATACATAACAGAATAAAGTGACTACAGCAGACAGCAATGGGCCGTCTACTGTAGTTAAGTACAGTGTAGACCACAAAGCCCTTGATTATATAAGCAAAGGTCAAATGACACCAGATGTTGAGGAAGGTTTTTATTACAACACACATCTCGATAAGATGTATGGGAAAAAGCCAACTTGGATAAACGTGCATGCTCACTGATCTCATTGACTCAACGATCCAGATTAATACATTTCTAAATTAAAATAAATATTAATATAGTGCATTAAGTTAGTCAAACTTTACTAGCTCTATTTTGTAAAATGGCAAGGATTGGCCTTTAATAGGTGTTCGCAGCCAAGTTACGACTACTCACACTTGAATTCAGTAGCGGTAGAAGTGCCAATTTGTCACATTTAAATGGAAAAACCACAGAGCTTTCAAAAGATACGGCAAAAGTGACTATAAAACTTTATAGATTTGTTATGAACTGTGGTTAAATGCTTTGCGGAACTATGGCAGTCATAGGAAGACCATAAGATTAAAATCTATATAGCCATTTTCCCCTTTGAATATTCCATAGATTCTTTCTTTAATATCAAAATCAAGAAATATATTGTTTTTTTTATAGAATATTCAGGAATCAGCATTTACATCTGCCTCAAAAAATTATAGATAAAATGGTAATGAAATGCAGTAAGGATTTCACACATACTGTTATGATTGATTTTCACAACAATTACCTTTTAAAAGATGTCGTACATTTATATTAACCTATTTTGTGTTATAAAAAACAAATCTGGCATTAAAAAACAAATTACCGCTTTTGCAAAGGGGGTTTCTACCACAGCTCATGCAGGTGTGACTGTAAATTAGACATCTGTTTTTCTTCTTATTGCCGCAATACATATTTTTCTATTATTAATGTAAAAATGTCATTAAATCAGGCAGAAACAAAATCTAGTTACAGCTGTAAACAAATAAAACTAGTTATTTTCTCTGAACTAACTTTACATTTCCTGGTCATTTTTGATATTACTTTAATCAATCTAAATCTAAAACTATAAAGTTTCTACAGACATTTTAGCAAAGAAATCACAGTAATTTGGCACATCAACTATGTGCATGTTCCCCTATGTTTGACAATTAGAAAGTGTCCAAATGCTTTTTGGCTCTCTTTTCTTCATTTAATAATGACTAGCTGGCCTACAAACTGTACTCTGTACCCTGCCAAACCTTTGATCTTCATGTTGTCAACTATTTTGCACAAAAACCTTTTAAATATCTGAATCACTCCCGGAATGAGTCTCTAATCACACTCTTACTCAGCCCACCTTCCCCCTCTTGTTTTTCAGTCTCATGTTTTGTGCTTTCCAGAATGTTTTGTGGGAGATATACAGTATAGGGTCTAGCTGAACATTGGAAGCTGAAGGTGCTTATGAAATAAGAGAGGCTCAATAATTCGAATGAGCTGATGGTTGCAAGGCAAGGGTGAGAGAATATCTTGGGGTCAGTTGACAGAAGCCATCCTATCAGGCCAGTGCTGTAAATGTGTTTTAATATTCTGATATTTAAAATAGATCACCAATGTAATGCTCTTTCGGAGAATTACCTTCTGCCATTATTTTATATAATCTTTAAAACCAAATAAATTGTCAAATTGCAAATATATAGTATTTCTTTTAAACACATTCAAAACATGTTTGTAAGTAAAATGTTTATTTTTTTGTGGTGGGGGTGAAAATATTGCCTGGGCAAGTACAAATCTGAACTTCCTGCCATGACGAGACAGTCAAAGTCATTGTACAGACATTCTTACATTCTTTACCAGCAAAATTATGCTATGGAACCTTCAGCATCTCCTTTTAAGGATGAATTAAATATAGAGCATGCATATAATTATACCCCCATTCTTAGCACTGGATTTTGAGTAATACGATTCTTTAAAACTTATATTTAAACTTTTTTAGCAAGTGTTATAATAGCATTTTGCTTGCTTACTGACTAAACCAACCACTTAATTTGATTAAGACATTTTTAAACACACCATGTCTGTCATTGGCTCTTGTCTGAAAGTACATATGTTTTCCAAAATAAAAGTGCATCTGTTCAGGTCTACAAAGTTTAGAGTGGTGCTTTACTGTGTGCTATACTGTGTGCCTATGGGTGAATCACTCAATTATTTTTTTAATACAGACAGAAAGACCACGACATTGGCACCACATCAAAGCTGTATTGTTCCACAGGCTAAAACACACTTATATGCACCGACATGCTCTACCACAGTAAAGCTGCTCTACAGATGTGTATGCGCAACCCCCTGCCTCTTCCCACATAAATGCATCACACCCCAAATATGCATCATATCAGGAAGAAATGTAAAAGCTTGAAGAAGAGTAAACAAAATCAGTATATTCAGTCCCTCCATCAGCAAACAAAAGTCAGTTCCTCTTTCAACTAAGCGGTTCCACCATTTAATTTATTTATATAGGGTTTTTTACAGTGTTACGTTGCTTTAAAGCAGCTTTAAATATAATACTGAGATATATAAAAACACAGAGATGCACCACAGATATTGGGTGTTTACTTTTTGCAGGATTCCTACAAGCAGTAAACATGCAAATTTATAGGCATGCCCCTTTATTGTAGGTGGGAACAATTCCAGGAGCCCACAGTTCCACAATTCTAGGTGCTTACAGTTCTTTTTTAAAAAAAGGAAAGAGCCCAGAGTTTTACACAGTCAGGGGCCTGGATTTCCCAGCTATGGTCTTAATAGTAGGCAGCAGGGACCTGACGCAGCAGATGTCTAGAAACATTTTCTGCCAACATTCCCTAACAGCCCTTCAGATCCCGTCTTCCTTCCAGTAATGACTCCTGTGTGAACATAAAAGATCATACCAGGGCTCTTAAGTACTTAGAGAAGTGTGCCTTAATCTCTGCTCGTCTGTGCCCTTCAAACCTGGCAAGTTGAAGGAAGCAGGCAGGCCCTATCAGGTGTGATCCATTTGGGGTCAGAATGTGGCCCACCCTTTTTTCCCCAGCGGATTTTCTAAACAAGGGCAGAAAATTGCA
>JAZGTK010006341.1:0-20948 GCA_036877625.1 Ambastaia sidthimunki
AATCTTTTAGTGTTGTTACAATGGGCACATGGTCATGATTTAAGTGTGAAATTACGATCAGTGCGTATGGCAAGGTTCAGTCTTACTGTTTGGACATCCAGGCGGTGTGTTCAAAGGCGAGCTCAGCGCTCCCGATCTTCTTCTTGCACAGGTCGATGTGTTTGCGGAACTGAGCGATTGCGTCCAGAGGGGTGTTGTGTTGAAAGCACAGCCTGCAGATCTGTGAGAGAAGACCACCATTAGAGACGTGTTCTGAATGCAACTGAATATGACTGTGCTATATAGAAGAGAATGACAACAGGAAATGAACTCTGGTCTGTTTCCTGAATACAAGTGGTTGATGACACCTCACATTACCAGTGTCTTAAAACTGAAGGCACTATACTAACCCCAGGCCTATGTATTCAACTCTGGGCCTACGTATTGAAATTTGGGCCTATGTACTCGCCTCACTTTGTCTGCAGCAAGAATGATATCTCATGATACATGTCATGTTTATTAAGGAAAGGGATACTATTATTTTATTAAGCAGGATCAGACGTACGATTTTGACCTCAACTGACAGAAAATGACAAACTTTGGTGTCCAAACAAACCTTGTAGTTGATGAATCCAGCCATAGTTTTGATTTCTAACATGTTTGTCTCATGAGCTCTGAGTTCATGGACGAGGCTGTATGCAGTCCTGTAATATCTGTTGAAGAGAGCCCAGGATGTAAATCATTTTCATCTAGAAGGATGTACTATCACCACAGCCAACACAGTCAAAGGCTTGGGGTTTATATTCAGCATTTTGTCCACTGAAAATCTTCTCTCAAATGTCCCAAAAACATTCTTCTATCACCTTAAAAAAAACGTGACTAAGCTGAACAACATGTTCATAAAAATGTGCATAAAAATAATATCTTGCCAATGTGTCACAGAAAAGGGCCATCTGTGTTTTTCAAATCTTTTTGCAAATAACAGCAAAATGGTTTTAAAGGTTTTAAAACTAAATCGCTTTACTGTTTTGTTTAATTTTTTTACATTTATGCTAACAACTAGTTGCAATGTGCTAGAAATTCCTGTAAAACTTCACTTACTTGAGGGCATTTTGCGTGTCCTGCTTTAGTTCACTGAAGAATCCCATCTTAAACTGATGCCTGACAAACAGCAACTAGAATCAAAGCGTTCAAGGGTTAAAAAGATGAAAGCTGGACCGTTTATCACTAGTTAAACAACTCAAAAATAACTAATAAACACCATTAACACCAGCTGTACCATCTGAAATAGTGTGATAAACGATACAATAATGCTCTAAATTTAAAATGTATTAAAATATACTTTATATATACTGTATATATTTGTATATATAAAAAGTTTAATATACAAACTGACAAATATATAACAAACATGCACAGAATTTATATTGTAATCTAGAAGTCAAATTGCGATATACAGAGCAGCGTTCTGGAAGCTGATTTTATGACTGTACCTGGTGTGTAGTTTTGTTGAGAAACTCCTTGTGGGATTTTACTCTCCTGATCTCATTATAATAGTAGGTCTGTGCGTGTTCATAGAAAGCATTCTCCAGTCTGCAGACACAGACAAACACAAAGCAAACACAACAAGCTGTTAAGGTGCATGAATGACTGCAGTTTACAAACCTCTGCCCAACTATTTCAGAAAACAGGAGAAGCTCTCTGAAGTGTCTTAGAGCAAAAGAGCAAAGCAAAAAATACATTCAAATTAATGAATAAAATTCCTACAAATCCATATACAATCCATACATTCCTATTAAATTAATAAAAAAATCTATTCAAAATAATAGTGACCTACAATCACATGCACTAATACATAAAGATTTGTTTTCGTTCAGGCATAAATCAGATATGTAAATCTCTAACCTAATGATGTATCCCACCAGGTGGTCAGTATGGGGCAGGACAAACAGGGACTTCCCAGAAAGGTCACAGGCACCACACAGAGCAGAAGCCCTCTCAGATGCCACCAGATCTTCACCTGAGACACACAACCAAGCTTTACTTTCACAACATCTATGTAAGAGATCAGACTGGAGAAATATTGATTTCAGTTGTGTTATACCTGGAGGAAGAGGAGTCTTCTTTTGAATTAAAACCACAGCAACCTTTGTGTTTCTTCCTTGTAAACTTGTTCTGTGGAAACAGAAACATATGTTGTGAACTTCTAACATTCTCTCATTTACCAGCCCATCAATATAAATCATACCTGACAATTTCCACTTTGGTCGCACATTCAGACTGCTTTTCCTTCCACTGCGGATCATCCCAGTCCAGCTCGTAAAACAGCACCACCAATGCAGGCACCAGGTTCAGGTGTTTGTTCATCCAGCCTGTCTTCAGAATCCCTTTAGGGATGTACCACTCATATGATGTTCTCTGACATGAGAGAGCCAGAGTAATTCACAGACAATAGTCACTAACAGTCAACAGATAAATTATTACAACACAAATAATGCTGCTATGTTTGTTTAGGGGATCTTGTGAATGCAGGGACTAAAATGATCATTTGCCAAATGTATGTAAATGTACCATACATAGTATATACTATATAGCAACAGTATATTGTAAAAATAAATGCAATTACTTACCAGTTAGCAAAAAACTTTATAGAAGACAAGCTTTGCAACATAATGTGTAAAATGACATGTAAACTACTAAATATAAAAATGTTGTGTCAACTTATGCATCTTTTCACAATTTTTACCCCAGTGGACTTCCAGGACGTCTAAATATATTTTTGTTTCCTCCAGAACTCCATGTGGCAACACATGTGAATAATTTTTTACAATTAAGACACCAAAACAAAAAGAGGAGGCAAAATATCATAGTGCATTACTAAAATGCAAAACACAATTTCACGGCATGAAATTTCAACACAATTTTCATAGTTTTTAAATAAAAAACATATTCTCAATTCAGTTGCCATCGGAAGGTATGTATTCTACAGATCTTTAGATTATTCTGTTTATTCGTGTGATTAGTTTTAACCTCTTGGTTTACCTTGGTTCTGCACTTGGGGTATTCGTGGTCTCCAGGTAGGATTTTGAAGGAGATGGGAACTCTGTCTGCCCGACGGTTGGCACAGAAGGCATCCCATATGGCTCTATGGATGGCATTAAAAACAACATCCAGACCTGTCAGGGCCACAAAGGCCATAGGCCTGCAGCACAGCTCTGGAGGAAGATCCCACTGGGCTGGACTCATGATGTCAGCAAACAGAACACCTCACCTGCAAAAATAAATGACAATATCTGGCCTGAACAGAAGCTATTTAAGAGAAACATCAAACTGTGAATAGCTCATTTCAGTCTACTATGATATAATTTACAGGGAATAAACTGCTACCAACACCTAGTCAGACACCAGAAGGAACTTTCATTGGTCACAACAGCCTTTACCAGCAAAACAACACTGAAACTGAATCTACATGCAGCACAACAACCACCAAAGACACCTAATCATTCATCTTAAAACTTCTTCAATATTTTGTTCGTAAGAGTTTTTAAACATCTGATTTGCATTTAATATATTTCTTCTATGCGTAAGTCTATGTGTTTATTTTACTTTGTATTTATATCATTGCGATTGTATCACATTTGATATATCACACACGAATGTTTTACCTGTTCAAGAATGTACTTATCCATTTTGCTATAAGAATAATTTTGTTTTAAACATTGCCCATATAAATATAATAACTCAGCAGAAAACAAAAAACACAGCCTATAATGTCACGCATACTAATACATCGAACTCTTTTTCATATATTAGGCTACCTATCACTATCAAAGGAAGCAAATAAATAACAAAATAAATTATCTGACAGCTGATGCGACCCTTATGAATGCTAAAGCTAACACTTAATAAAACCGTAAAATTCGTCATATTAACACCACTAATCTGATCAGTGTTTTCACTCACAATAGTTTATCATCAGCCTGTGAGCTGGCTGCTATTTACCTCTGGGTTCCTGTTGGGGGTTGCTCGGTTTTTAGCAATCTGGCCTACATTAATGTGTAGATGTTGTTTATAATTCAAACCCCACCTTCATCATGACGCATGACTGCTTCTTCTGCGCCTGCTCGAGTCATTTTGACAGTAGAGGCGCCATCTACTGGACTATTACTGCCCCTGCAGGCAGTAGTGACGGCTGTAAACTGTATTGTGTATTGTTTTACATTTTGTCAATACATTATTACATATTTATTGTCGCATTATTTTATACTATATGTATTATAGTTATTAGTGTATTATTAAGCATTATCAAAATATAATTGTGACGATGAACGGACTGTGACGTGTGACGCGTGCGACCGGCAGCAGCTGCAGTTCAGTCGCAGGACTCGTTTTCGGCTCGCTTACCATGGCCGACAAAGCGCAGCTACAGGGGGCGATTAAAATACAGGGAGAGGTCGTCAGAAAACTGAAGTCGGAGAAAGCGAGTAAAGATCAGGTTAGTTTCCTCTTTGCTAAGAATGTAACATTGTGTTTTAAAACATAGCGAGGTTAACATGTTGTGCATTGGATGCACGTTGCTTCTTTAATATGAGCAACGTTAAGATCATAAATGTGTGGATCTGATATACATGGCTGGTTTTGGCCTGGTTTGCTAGATTTAATTGTTTACAGTGTCACTGAGATTTAATAGTTCTAAATCAGGCATATTTAATGATCCTAACTGTTAGCCATCTGACGCAATCTTTCAATGGTGATGGAAATCAATACTGTATGTACATTGTGGGTAGATAAATCTAACCATTCATCACTGGATCTTATGAAGTCAAGGTTATGTTAAAAATGCTCAATACAATATATATGAAAACATAGATGTAACCGTTTCTAAAAAAAGATTCTAGAATGTAGTCAAAAATGACCCTATGTGAGGAATCACCTTTCCAAGCGTTCACTTTCAATATTGCAACAGTCATTGTGTCATTATTGCGGACAGAAAAGCTCTAATTGGGTTTGGTTTGCATAGCTTAGAGGTGTGATGTATTGGTATATATATGTATATGTACACAGTAAGTTATCCAGCAGTTTGGGGATGCAGGTTGATTTTTGACAGCCTCCTTTCATGTTTTGCTTCCTCATTGCTGTGATGTCTCTGGTGGGACCATAGTGACAGGGTTGCTTACCACTTTTCTCCTGTTCTTCCTGTTGCCACGGATAACACCATCATTCTCCACCTCTCCTCCCTGCACGCCTGGAATATTGCTGCTATCCTGTGGTTGGACTTTTTGGGACTGTGTGGATTCTGGTGTGTGTGTGTTGGGTTTTGCACTGTGATTGCATAATGAACACTCTGGGGCTGGTCTCCATGCGGCTGTGTGCTGGACTGATGGGCCGTTGGACCACCATGCGTCTGCTATCTCTGCGCTCCTTCTCTGGAATGACTTTATCACAGGTAGAAAATATGCTAAGTCACCTCAAAACATAACGACTTAGCGTTGTGACAATGACATTGTGAAATTAAATTTGTAATTGTTGTGCTTGTGTTTGTTTTTAGATCGATGAAGAAGTTGCCAAACTGTTGGAGCTCAAAGCTCAGCTGGGTGGAGATGAGGGCAAACACACGTTTGTTCTTAAAACAGCCAAGGTAGATCAAATATGACTAATATTTGTGACTATTAAATAAAAAAAATTTTTGTGAACCACTTCTCTCTCTTTCCTCTCCTCTTTTTTTCCCCTCTCCACAGGGGACCAGGGACTATAACCCCAAGCAGATGGCTATAAGAGAAAAGGTTTTCAACATCATTATCAACTGCTTTAAACGTCATGGTGCTGAAACCATTGATACCCCTGTCTTCGAGCTGAAGGTCTTTTGAACAGTTACCTGTATGTATTTTGTCTACATGGGTGCAGTAAATGCAGACCGCGAGTAATGACCCAATTTATTGGGTTTGTGCAGGAAACTTTAACAGGAAAATATGGAGAGGACTCCAAACTCATCTATGACCTAAAGGACCAGGGAGGGGAACTCTTGTCTCTGAGATATGACCTCACAGTATCCTTGACAACATCAGTTGTGTGTTTTTATTGAATTTGCATGTCATCTTTGCAGTTACTTGATTGATGGGACATGTAAATGAGGTAATTCTGTTGGTTTTACTAAATGTTTGTTTTAAATTTAGATGTTAGGCATGTATTAATTATGTGACACAGTCATGACTTCAGATGTTATTGTAGTTATTGTACGAATTGAACTCAGTTATCAAGCCAAGACCAATTAATTAAGTTAATGTTAAAGTAATGATTTTACTGAACTCTCTTGCTTTAATGACAGTATGTGCTTAAGCTGCCATGGATGCCACAATTTTGATCCATGTTTTTCCAGCATGATCTGAGAATATTGTTATGGGTATGTGGGAAGTAAGGAGATCTGATCTTTCATATAAAGGTGCTGGTCAATGGTCACAGTCAGGGCCACAAATGTGCTTACATTTTATTAGTGCAAGACCTAAACTATTTCTGCTGTACTTCATCATAGTTAAATATGCAGCTATGCGTTATTCCTTGACTCCACCCCCCAGGTCCCGTTTGCTCGCTATCTCGCAATGAACAAGATCACCAACATCAAACGCTACCACATTGCCAAAGTGTACCGCAGAGACAACCCAGCCATGACCCGCGGCAGATACCGAGAGTTCTACCAGTGTGTGAGTTCTCTCTCTGTTCTTGGACCTGGAGAGCCTTTTGATTAAAGAAAAAATAAACTTGATTTTCTGGCATCAAAAATCAATATTTTCAGTTACATTTTTTTAACATTATATTCTTTATAAGAAGGGAGGGAGGATTATTAAACTAATTATCTCTCCTTAGTAGTATATGAAGCAATAATGTGAGCGCATTAACAAAAGATTTAAAGATGAGTTGTGTTCTTATTGTTTATTCTGAATCTAAACAGCACCTGCTCTGTGTTGCTACAGGATTTCGACATAGCCGGTCAATACGATGCCATGATCCCTGATGCAGAGTGTCTGAAGATCGTCTATGAGATCCTGAGTGAATTAGATCTGGGAGATTTTCGTATCAAGGTTGGTATCTGATCAGTACAGGCTTTC
This sequence comes from Ambastaia sidthimunki, assembly GCA_036877625.1. Taxonomy (NCBI): domain Eukaryota; kingdom Metazoa; phylum Chordata; class Actinopteri; order Cypriniformes; family Botiidae; genus Ambastaia; species Ambastaia sidthimunki. Next base: position 7,083 of record JAZGTK010006341.1, read on the forward strand.
AACATCTCGTGCTGTTGTGTTTGACTTTTTGTCTCGTATATTTTTCAGTGAGATGAAATTATGTTGTTGCAATCTTTTAGGTGAACGATCGACGTATTCTAGATGGAATGTTTGCTGTGTGTGGTGTTCCAGATGAGAAATTTCGCACAATCTGCTCCACAGTAGATAAACTGGACAAGGTGAGAGACCTGAATTATGTCAACTTTTATTCAATTAGTAACCAAAGTATCTAATTGAATAATAAGAGAAAACACTTGTATTAAAAAGAAAGCAGAATTGTTTAATGCATTTAAGGATTTGCAGTGTTTCTCATGGTTGTTTGTTTCATTTGTAGATGGCCTGGGAGGATGTTAAAAACGAGATGGTGAATGAGAAGGGTCTTTCCGAGGATGCGGCTTATCAGATTGGACAGTATGTCAGCATGCAAGGTAAACATTAATCACACCCAAATTCACCATCAGATGCTACAGTCAGCTTACCATAACATAGTGTCCTAAGTGGTACAACCAGATGTTGTGGTGCATTCCTTCATTCACCGATCTGTAACGTCTCAATCCATGACATACAGATCAACCCCGTCCTCTGATCTTGGATCAGTTTGTCTTTCTGTAGTAACGTCTTTGACATCTAGGTGGACTGGATCTGGCTGAGCGACTGCTTCAAGACCCCAAACTGTCCCAGAGCAAACAGGCCTGTGCTGGACTGGCAGACATGAAGCAACTCTTCAGCTATCTGCAGCTCTTCCAGGTCACAGACAAGGTAAAGGTCAAAGACAGAGGTCAGTGTTTCTGAAGAAAGTTTCTTTCCACTTGGGTTTAAGACTGATACAGAACAATATGTCATTGTGAAAATAATGTTAGTAACAAGGGAAAATACATTAAAATCAGCCAAAAATTTAAGGCCCAATAATGTTTTTTGCAAGTATTCTGCCTATGCAGTCTTGATCTCATGTGTTAGTTTTCTGAAATGTGTCAGAATTCAGAAATAAAAGCAAGTATGCAATGCAGTCTTAGCATTGGCCAGGCATATGGGTATTTTGGGCCCAACCTGTCCCACACCTTTTTTGCTACTTACTGTAAAGAAGGAACCTGAACTAGATCTCCAGTATAGCAGGTGGCTGCTGGCTTGGACAGAAACTCCTATTAACTGGAAGAGTTGATGCTTCCATGTTATGACCCATTGGATAAGAAATGCACACACTATAAAATGTATTAGTGTTTTTCCGTTTTAGCAAATAACAATTTCATGTTCGTGTTTACTTATATCACACACATTTACTCTCGCATCTGTGGCGATTCTAACAAACCACCTCTTGTTCTTTCCGTCTGCCACCATTAATTTTTAAATCTCACTCTTTCTCTAGGTTGTGTTTGATCTGAGTCTGGCTCGTGGTCTGGACTATTACACTGGTGTGATTTATGAGGCGATTCTGTCCCAGACGGTACCAGTATCGGCGTCCACGCCCACAGAGCAAAATGGGGCAGTGGTGGGCGATGAGGCGGGCGTTAGTGTCGGCAGCGTGGCTGGTGGAGGTCGATACGACGGTCTGGTGGGCATGTTCGACCCCAAGGGCAGGAAAGTGCCATGTGTGGGAGTCAGTATTGGCATCGAGAGAATCTTCTCCATAATGGAGCAGAAGGCTGAGGTGAGAGAGTCAGGTTCATACAGAAAAGCTTTTTGATGAAAGATAATGAAGATATATTTTGATAAATAAAGGACATACTATATTCTGTCTCCTCCAGGCATCTTCAGAGAAAGTCCGTACCACTGAAACACAAGTGCTGGTGGCCTCAGCGCAAAAGAACCTTCTAGAAGAACGTCTCAAGCTAACTAGTGAGCTCTGGAATGCAGGAATAAAGGTGTGTGTGAGATGTCACATCTTTCCACTAGAAGAAGCACAATAAACTTTCAGCAGTGTCATTCTTTTTGACTGTGTGCTGCTACACTGTGATTCTATTGTGTTACAGGCTGAAGTTTTATATAAGAAAAATCCAAAGCTGTTGAATCAACTTCAACACTGTGAGGAAACTGGAATTCCATTAGTGGCTATTTTAGGAGAACAGGAGCTCAAAGACGGGGTCGTCAAACTGCGTAATGTCGCCACCAGAGAAGAGGTGAGTTTGAACCTCACTTGTCTCTGATTTTAAACATCCATTTAACTTAAACATGACACAAAACACACATGCTGATAAAAACATACCTTGGATATTTAATTTAATGTTAAAATGGTGAATGAAACTAAAGCTTTTGTCTGATCTGCAGGTGGATGTACCCAGAGTGAATATGGTTGATGAGATCAAAAAACGAACCTTGTAGTCTGAGAAACGGTCACCATGGAGACAGGGGGTGGACCTGGTGACCACACACCATTTACAGTTGTCTGTCAGTCAAACTTGTATGTACATTAGAGAATAATATTCAACTCATTGCCTGTTCTTTTAAAATGTGCTTGATTTACATCAGATCTCTCAATAAATGGGTATCTCGGAAGACTTCCTGCTATTCTTGTTATTTTAGTCTACCTTTAATTTGTCAGTCACATCTGTTTTAATGCTGTATACAGGATGCATAATGCAACTGCTTTGCCTTTCAGACAAGAGATCTTAATTTTTAATTATCTGGAGAAAATGTAAGTGCTTGCCAGTACAAAAGTTACCAGCACAATGTTAGGCTGCTGCAGGAAGTTGCCAAAGTTGCTAACAGTGGTTATTAGCATGTTGCTATGCGTTTGCTAAGGTGTTCTGGATGGTTGCTAACTAGCTTGAATCTCTCATTCTAGGCTTTGGCTATGGCTTGTGTGGCTTCATCAGTGTAGGACCATGTTTTTTTGTTTGCTTGTTTTATTGCCTGTGGGATAAAAATCATATCCCAGTCACTTACAGCATACCTCTCCCTAACAGGCCCCTTGATTTGAGGCATATTTCCCGATGTCACATACAGTTATGTACCAAAGTAAATAATGTTAGGTTTTATAGTTAGTATCCACAGGTAATTATGAAGATAATGCCTGCCTTAGCAAACACACACACATACTCTGATTGGCTGATTAAGCTGTCAATAGGTTAATGTTTGCCTATTAAATTCACAACCTGTCCACCCACTGATTGCATCACACTGGCTAGCTTTAAAAGCATAAGATCCCACCCTCCCTTAACAGCGATTTCCAAAGCCACAGCTCCTCCAAAACACATGAACATGTGCAGCTCTATGCAAATACAAATATATTCTATCATTGCATTCAAACCTTGCAATAATTGGACGAACGTTTTATGCTCCTGCACCTTTCACAGTAGATAAGTATATTTATAACAGCGATGTGATTGCTGAGGATGTGAAGAAACTTTAAACCAGCAAAACAAAAAATGTGTATGAAAAAGATCAGCTACCCTGCCTTTAAGGTGCAGCTACATGCCTGGGATCATTATACTTGTAGTGTTAAAAGATTATTTTTTGACCAGTGGTCTGAGAAAGTAACACACATACAGTTGTATTATTATATATTAATAATATAAATTATTATATGTATATTACATATACACTCTCCAAGGTAGCCGAAGCATCATCAGCAGTTGGCTCAAGCTGCCTCTTTTCTGTGCTTCTGTGCACCATCAGTCTAAATCCCCCACCCCCCCGTCCCCGCCAAGGGGGGTACTGGTTGAGGGTCATAACGCCAATCGGTACTGTGATGGGGTCACTGAAAAAAGTATGAAAAAGAATCTAGATAATCCACAGACCAACAGTCCGGGGTAAAACAAAACACAAATAAAAAGTTCTGGATCAAAAGATCTGATACGGTTGCTTGCAAGGACTGAACTCTTCTTAGTCAAAACAACTGAAGAGGCCCTTGCAAGAACATGATTTTTTTGTATTATATGCTTATATTGTTTGCCTAACAGAAGCCTTTTGAAAACAAAATTGTAACTACATATTTGTTTTATGTTTATTATGTTATGTTTATACACTGCAATTTCACACAATTGATTATTTACAACTTCTGCTGGCCATAACAATGCTTTCATATTTTTGCAGGTTTATAATTTAATTTCTGTTTCATAATTGTTTAAATATTTTGCTAGATGTACATTTGCAAATGCAGATATTGTGGAATGTATTTTAATTTAGATAACTGGTATTCTTGTCAAATTTGTCACATAATGTCACATAAATTAACTGTTTAAAAAAACACAAATATAAAATATTTCCCTGTGCAGTAGTAGTGGAAATGCTCAATAGCTTTTGAAGTTTTCATGGCTTTGGCAGCAAAGGATTAAGCCAGTGCCTTTCAACCACATGTTTGAGGTCCTACTCTTCTACACGGTTGCTCAGTAGGGTGTCTGATGCTCAGTACGGAGATAACCGGTAGGGGGCACTACAAGACAGGGTTCAAAAGAACAGCATCCAGGTAAATCGGCAGAGGCGTTAGCATTTAGTGGCATGACATTTTACATTAGTGGCAATGACATTAATAGTTTAGCGGCATGCCCAGTGGCACATCTGGTTTTCAGTGGCGATATTCGACATTCAGCATAAGATGCCGCTTACTAAAAACAAAGACAGATGTAATGTTTTTAAGTATAGTTAATTTTTGTTTGTATAAATGTAAGTTTATTTATATATAACGATAATTAATAATTAATTAAACGATTATTCCAAATAACAATAATCGTTTATTTATTTTATGTAACCTACTACATCTCCCATAATCTCAAACAGATTATGCTGTCATTTTAGTGCACTACATTACCCACAAATCTCTGGTTAAGGTCTATAAATAGGCCTCACTTCTTTCTTTTGTTCTTTTGCATTGGTGAGGTGTGAGTGTTTGAATGGGCACCCAGCCCATGTCCTTTGAATCTTTTCCATGGGATGCGTTAAACAAGTTTGTTCTGTCAATTGTACTATTTATTAGAATTATTTGGATTGAATATTTAATCATTATTTGAAATACATACAGATACGTTTGATGGATTGTTTTTATAAATTGGCTTTATTGTTTGTATGATTTTGATTTCTTTGTTTTTTTTTTGTAGCGACTACCACATCTTCTACCACATCCTGTTTGTCAATAGGTCTTTATTCTGTGTAAATCTGCTCCATGCTGTTCATTCCTGAAGTTCACGTTATGTGAACTACTTAAGAATTATTAGCATTTTCAACATCAGATTAATTTAGGAGCAAAGGATCTGTGTTTTGTTCTGTGTTTTAACCAGATACGCCACCAAATTGTACATATCAGATGTTTAATTTATGAAATGTATATAAAATGTACGTTTTATTACTTAGTGTGGGCAAGCAAAATTGGGAGTTACTTTAAAATCACCAGATTTTTTTTTCTTTGCCTTGAAAAATAAAATCTAAAGTGATATACATTGCATTGGCCATTTAGGGTGAACACAGCAGAATATAATCACCTTTTGGTGCCTCTGAAACTATTGTGTTGAGACTCTATGGTGTGGGATGGGTTTGTTACTTTCCTCTGTGCTTTGTTTCCATTTGAAAGGACTGCCTCTCAAAATGGCTATACATGCAATGTGTTAACTTTCAGTCAGACTTGATGACTGCAGTGCCCAGGCTGTGATGTGTAGGCTCATGTTCATCATTTTCTATAATAAAGACTACTGCTGAAGAGAATCTAAGCCTCCTGGTATTCCCTGGAAAACGTTTCCAACATAAGTCACATATGCAAATGGCATCCATGACTGTAAACCCTATTTGAGCATCGTAAGGTGTCGGTATGAGTCCAGTCCTGTCAGCCAAAGTCATGTAAAAAACATGCTGGGTTTTACATATTACAAACTGTGTTATTGAGTATTAGTAGTGCCAAAACTAATCTTTATTATCTGAAGTGATTTAATATTTCCATATTTTACAGCTCATCAAACTTGCTGAGAAACTAAATCAAGCAGTTGATGCATGCAAAGATCTGGAAAACTTGAACTACATATTTAATGTTTAAATCCAGAGGTATGTTGTACTTGTTTTAATTATTAATGTTGATTGTTTATTAAATCAGTCAATAAACAATCAACATTAATAATTAAAACAAGTACAACACATAACACACACACACACACACACACACAAATATATACATATATATATACAACAACTTGATTGTTTATATAAAAAAGGGAAAAAAAGTTTTAATGGTAGTCTTTAGGTTAGTGAAGTTTGACTGATTTGATAGTTGCAAATACTATCCATTCAAAAATTGTTTGAGTTTTAACAGTTGTTTCTATCTGTGCTTGTTAAAAAGTGTATACCATAATGTATACCATAAGTCTACAATGACTACATACTTAAAACAGGTATAGTTACATTTAATTAATATAATGATAATAGTGTGTGAACATTTTCGCATCAATGGCCGTGATGCAAAAGAATGTGATATAATTATGTAGCAAGACATAACTGAACCTAACTGAATTTCATCTATTTATACAAGGAGAGCAAACATTTCTTCTGGAGATGCCTGAATGCATTTATCCTCTTAATAGCCTCTTTATTTATACTCTTATAACTGACATCCAATTTATATATACCATCTACAGAAGTACATTACATTGCATTCATTTTTAAGTGCCAGTGTATAACTTTACAACAGACTTTTGACTTATTGGTTTTCATACATGCTTTGTGGTAATAAATTAGGGCATTTCCCCTTTTCTATATGCTAGTACATATGAAAACGTAAGTTACGAATTTTGGAGAAACTAGGTTGAAAAAAGTTGACAAAGCTAGGTTTATATGATCATCAACGTACAATGGCACTGGTATTATGCACATTTTAGGTCCCTCATAAACTAATTTTAAATATAGAAAAAAATATTTGTAAATAATATGACAAATTGAGAAAATGAAGAGAAAATGAGCACTGCCCACAAGGCTATGGTTGAGTGCTTTCTTAAACCATATACACCAGCAAAAACCTAAACATGATTCAAATATTATGATCAAATATCATCAGAGACCATACAATCTCTCTTTGGTGTTAACAAGTGGCGATTTATTTGATTGTTGAGTTGATTGTTTTATTCATGGCTTAATTCATTTTATCAAGTATTAAGTAACCTAGATGGCCAGTTAACTCTGTTGAAAAACAGCTAAAACCAGCCTAAGTTGGTAGGTAGGTTTTTTGCTGGTTAAGCAGGCAGGCTTTAGAAGGGATTTGGTCACTTTTTGCTGGTTAAGCTGAAAAACAAAAACATTTTAATTTTGTGTCACTATTATTTCAGTATACCTGCTACTCCTCAACGCGTTTCCCATATAGCGGCATGTCAGTCGCTCACGCAATTAACACATACTGCGTCATGTTCCGTGACTTTCACCTGAAGTGTCACTAGAAGCCGGATGTGCCACCTGACTGCCATTAAAAACAGTTGCATGTGCAGATGGATTCTGCGCGTAAGATCCGTGCCACTTAAAGTTAGTACAGCTACTGGGTTGATTTATAAACCTAGGAAATAATCACTATAGTGAAACGAACAGTTATTATGTGTCCAAACACAATCTCTTACCTACAATTGAAAAGACATTTTAGAAATGATCAACACAACTGTGATTTGAACTACTTTGGAAAGATTCGCAAACCAATCACCTTCATCAACTAAATAAATACATAAATAAATAGGCCAAACTAATAATGAACACCAGAGATGATTTACAACATCCATGAATACAGATGCTCATAATGACTATGAATCGATAGCACGTGTAGTTATTTAACGAACAGAAGACGATTTATGCCTACAGGGTCTTAAAATACTGCCTGCATCTTCTCTGATCAATGCCACAACAGGAAATAAGATACCCTAAGTGGCTCCACATGCTTTGATACGTCTCATGCAATGAAGATTGTGCGTTAATTGCAAGGCATGATAACGGTTCAAGAGCACCTACCCGGAGGGGGGCCACCATATATCCTCTGACAATTGGCCTGTGTTATGCCGATGGAGGTCTTCTGCATCCATTTCTGCATTCGCTGCGGGTTCAAAACTTCGAACAATAAATATAAACGTAATAGAAGTTATGTAATGCATGCAAAACCTGTTAAACAACATCAAACGCGCGAATAAACTGTTCTTGGCTCGTTGCGCCAAATTCTACGTTGAGCAACATCTTCAAAGCACAAAGTTTGACGAACACACTTTGATCTCATACATTTTAAGCAAAGCATCTGCTGTGTTAATAAATATAATCTCTAAATAAAATTGGTCCGTGTCGTTCACCTGTAGCTGTTCTCCTTTCATCCCGTTGACTGCATATGATGACACAGCGCACCTGTAAATTTGTGGAAAAGTCAAGCAAATGTCATTGAAATACACCACTTAATTTTTTAGGAAGCACGTATGGGACAGTTAAGAGAAGTGGGCAGATTCTGCACAATACTCTCATATTTAAGTCCGCCTAAATAAACAAAACAACAGGTATGAAGGTAATCCGTATAAGAGCAAGCTAACAAAGATCTTAAACAGCAGCTAAAGTTACCGTTATGCTTTTTGCAATCGGTTATCGTTGTGAATAAGCTATGTACATTGTTTTTCTTTTCTCGCGTACCATAAATATTGTAGCATTATTAGAAATGCTCTATGCTTCACCAGCAGATGGAAGTCTTGCATTTGATTAGCTGAGGCAAACACCTTTGGCCAGCCCTATACATAATACAGAAACTGTTGTATTTTGCCTTTTGAAAGTTGAAAATGGAAATGTACAAACTTAACGTTTTGTAATTCATAATTAATTATTATATAATTATATGACCAAAAAGTTTCATTGTTAGTTGGTCTGCTGGGACCAGCTGGCTGGGTTATAAGGTTTTAATCTTTTGTTCAGTATAATTGTCAGCTGAAGAAAAGGGCAGTGAATGCTGTTTAGGATTTACTGATTTCTGTGTTATTGATCTTGGATCAACAAAATGCTGTGCGCTGTGTAGTGTAAGTTATGCTATAAGACATTTTTGACACTTTTGTGAATATATAATCATTTGTCAGGATATTTGGTATACTTCACTGATAACAACACTTAAAAGGCTATGCTTGGTAAAACATAAAGCATTTTTTACTTTATATTTTAGAAACCTGGCACATCTTAGATGTTTTATTTACAAATGTTTATTAACAAATGTGCATGTGAGTGTGACACCGTATCCTTAAAATGGAAAGGTCTATATTTTAAAAATGGAGACCACAAAATGAGAGTTTAGGATACAACATATGTCCCACAGCTCTGATTCCTCTACAATACAAAGTAAGTCAGCAGAACAAATAACAAAAATGATCAGACAGAATTTTATGTACACACTTTAACTTCCCATTTTACCAGATGCTTAAGAGTGCAGGGATACAATTTGTTAGTGTATAATTATGCTGTGCTAGTTCAAAGAAGCTTCGGTTTTAGCAGCTGGACTCCTGCCCTTAGTTTTTTAATTATCTAAAAAAATTATCATAATGAATTGGCATCATTTTCTCTTTCTGCACCTTTCATCCGTTGCATCTTTCAATTTCCGGACTGTGAGTTGTACAACATGTCTTTCTGCTGTAGTTTAATTACCGGTTGTTTGCAAGGAAATGCACACACATCAACGCCTCCTAATGCTGAGAAGGTCACAGAGTCACGTCACGAATGCTGTCGTCATGATGATAAATATATTAAACACTCAGTTTGATTCAGTGTCTCTGCTTATGTGTGCATGCATATCAGATACACAAATTGCGCTCCCTAATCTGTTAGCAAATGTGCCTTATTTGTGAGGTTACCTGTGGATTGATGGTTTTATCTAACTTTGGGTCTAAAGCAGATGTTAAAATAACTGCCCATATACCTGGTTGATTTAATTAGTTGATCGTGAGCTTAATTTAGATGTTTTCTGATCGTGCTGTGTTTCTTGTTTATTGAGCTTTGTAACTGTCATAGACTAATTAATTTATAACCTTTTACATCTGAATATTAAAATTTGTTTAATCTCACTGATGTTTCCCAGGTGCTGTGGGATGTGTGGTGCATAGCGACAGCAGTTCTGATGCCTTGGGGTCATCACGCACATCTGTGAGTTTGAAACACACACACTCACATATCCCCACCCACCCCACCTCAGGATGGGGCTGATCCCAGCCCTGCTGCTTCCCCGGGGCTTACTGAAGGATACACAATCTGTCCAATGTCAGAACTCATATCCTCAGTTCTGTCACTCTTTAAGAGTTGATCGAATTTCTTTTGGTAAAACCCAACGGTTGATGGTAATAGCATATCTGCAGAACAGTTTAAATGACAGATGATGTGGTGCACATATACAGTACAAGTTTGGACCTGTTTGGGTTAATCATAATTCTGAATATACATATCATTTTAAAACCTTTGGATCTAAAGTCTTATAGTCGAAATATCTAAAATAAACTCCTACATTGTTTGTAAACAAATATAAGTGGTTCCTATATATATGCATTTTTTACAAAACTAAAACTTTATTCATAAAAGCAATAATAATAAAACATTGAAACCATGATTTGCCATGTTTCTATGTGCTATTTCATGTTTTGATTATTTTATCATTACTCTAATGTGAAAAACTGTTATTGAAAAATTGTTAAAAGCTGTATTTTAACTGGTAGTGTATTCAGGTTGATTATTTGGCTTAGCTGATATCATTCTGTCAAAATTTTTCAAACAGAATAAAAGATGAAGGTATTTTGATATAATTGCTCAACACATAAACAGGGATTTCTTTCTGTTGTGCTACATGGAGATGTTTTCTGGTGTTTTATCTAAAACTATTTATTCATTCATTCATGAGATAATAAAACAACTTCCATCTTAAGCGCAGGAAGACAACAGCCGTCATTTCTTAAAAGCCTATCAGTGGCACAATAAACAGTCAACAGTAGCTGCTATAGAGAGCAGAACAGCTTGCTCATAGCTTAGAGGATCCTTGATGTTTTAACCCTAAAATCATGTCTCATATCTGTAAGTGCAGCCCTGAGAAAGCTAAAAGAAAGAAAGAAAGAAAGAAAGAAAGAAAGAAAGAAAAAAGAAAGAAAGAAAGAAAGAAAGAAAAGACAGACTATTAAGGGCTGATACTAAGGGTTGAGATATAAACCTGAGTATTAAACTTTGATAAAACAAGATTAACATGATACCTCAGAATGTGACTCCATTATAGACAGTGAGGCAAATATAATTACTTTCATTTAACAAATCTATTAGCCTGTAAACCTCTGATAGTAACATTCTGCCAGCCACACACAGCACATCAGCATTGTGGCAAGGAGTTTGCACAGGCATGTTGCACTCATGATTTCTTTAGAAAATGTAAAAATCTAGTCAATATAAATAGTTTATTATTGAGACCTTACTGCTGGACATCAAAACAACAGACATGAGCTTGTAACAGCATCTTGGCATATGATCTGAAATGACTTTCTTAAGTTTGACATTATATTTGATGTTTGTTTTTGTTGTGTTTAGGATTTGTCAGGATCAGGATCAGTTGTGTGTCGGTGTGTGTTTGTGTTTGTAGGTGGGCTCCTACCTGCTGAGCATATGAGTGTTTTTATACCACATGCTCTTATTTGCTGCTTGATTACATGTGTGCGGTGAGGGTGTGTGTATGCGTGTATAACATATGAACACTAGCAATCAAGGTGAACAGACGTTGCTAATTCAGGTTGCTGATAAAACGTGTCGATGGCCCTTTGTGAGGCTTTCATTACTGTGGCAAAGCCGTGCGTCTGTGTTTTCTGAAGCGAGTGGGTCAATATTAGTACTAGAAAAGGATATGTTTGTTCTTCCCCCAACCCACCCCTCTCTCTCTTTCTCACTCACACACACACACACACATACACACACACACACACGTTAGGTTTCTATACTTTGTGGGGACTTTTCATAGTCATAATGACTTTTATACTGTATAAACTGTATATTCTATTCCCTTACCCTACCCCAAAATCTAACACTCACAAAAACCTTTTAAAAAAATGTATCATATAGTATGTTTAATAATCAATTTTCCTCATGGGGATGGCTAAGTGTGACTTCTACTGTCCTTGTGGGGAACCCCTTGTGGGGTTCACACAACGATAGAGAAACAAGAAAACACACAAACAATGCTCTTTTTTGATTTTCAGAATATTTTGTGAATATTTTGTGACCTAATAATGCTGTTTTTAAAGACTTATGGTGGGTGTTTTGACTTAGACTGGTAAGTGTTTCAATCTAATTTACATAGCAACGCCTTGGCAAACACAGACAAAACTTTTTTCTAATCTTTTTTTATCTCTCACACACAATTAAGGAGACTTGCAGGAAAAAAATCACTGCTATTGTACTGCCCAAACAGCAGGACATCTACAGAGAAAGCAGGATTAGAGCTGGAAAACTCATGAAGGATTTTAGCCACACTGCTGTGGCCCGATAAATGTGGCAACAGCCTCAGGGGCAACAGGGGTCAGGATAAGTCACTTTCTTCAAGACCATCAATACCGATCCTTGATTTAGACACAGACAGGTACCTGTAACACCAACTGTACAGATGAATAACAGCCAGCAAGTCCAAGGGTTACACAACCTTTTCTTTGAAAAACATAATTATGATCACACACAATATCACAGACTCACACCATCACACATAATACCTAAGTCCACTTGAATGTTTATCAAGGCCATCAGATTGTTATTCTGAACAGTATATATTAGAATGTAATTTGAAAAATTTTATTTTAAGTAGTCAAATGTGCCCATAATGAAAGACTATTTTACTTATAGTGAATAAAACAAACAAGAAAACATTTCATTGCTACTGTATCATATGCAGACAGACAAACAGAACATTCAAGTTGTATACTATGACAAATAAATTATTTGAACTGAATCTCTCTTTGCACTTGCTAAGTGGTTTCTCAATTTCTCATAGGTAAAATAATGCTGTTTTATTCATTTGTATAATTTTCTGCGAATCAAAGAAGTCTTTTAACTATAAACTATAACTTCAAACTATACAAACTATATTTTCTTTTTTTTAATCCAGGGAAGTTGAATAGTGCTTGCCCATTAAAACTCATGGCCATGATTCCAGAGTGTTCTGAGTAGCAGTAAGTGCCTTTTTATTTGATTGCTAGTGTCATCTGAGTGATCGCTGGGTAGTTGCTCTCAGCCTAAATCAAAAGAGCCCAATGTCATGACAAGTATTTTAGAAGCACAGTTGATATTCTATATATAGGGGAATATGTTTGCATATATGTGTGGCACAGATGCATGAATTTGTTCTGTCTGTGATAGGGAGACATTCAAACAGTCCGTAAACTAAACACATCTGCCAACTTCCTCTTGGCCCCAGGTTATCAAAGCCCTACAGAGCAAGTGATGTATAAAAAATCAGTTCAGAGATTTTCTCCACCTTGGCCTTTTCTTCACAACATGTCAGGAGAAAATCGGAGTAACCTTGGAGATGAGAAAATATTTTATTAAGTGGATTTAGTCTCTTTTTAATATACCGCATATATCCCCACTGCTATAGCTATGCGTATGTGCCCGCATTTATGCATGACTATATGTGTGTTTATGTCAAAAATAGATGGTGAGGGATGGGAATGAGAATAATGTTTATAATTGCATAGGTCTTTGTATTTATATGTGTGTGAGTGTGTTTAACATGGAGAACTGGTGTAGTGTGAATTGCAGTAATTGCCTTGTTTGTTTTGTTTTGGCTGGTCCTCTGAGCTGGTAAGCCATCGCCTCACTGCATCTGATTGTTTGTCATTTGCCATTTCAAGTGGAACTAACAAGCGTACAAACCGAATGGGATTGAGAAATTGTGTGTGTGTGCACGTTTGTAATGCTCTGAAGAAAATTTATTGTCTCTCTTTTTTTCTT
>JAZGTK010006342.1:0-20947 GCA_036877625.1 Ambastaia sidthimunki
ATAAATTAGGAGAACATTCTGGATTGTGCTCGAAGGAATGAAGGAAGATGCTGACAGAGAGAGAGAGAGAGAGAGAGAGAGAGAGAGAGAGAGAGAGGCGGGGTCAGTGTGTTTTTTGGCATCGCTGTGGGTGTGTAACTACCACTCCGTCTCCGCTCCACCTAACTAACGACTGAAAACTAGTCATGCCAGCCCAACGCTGGAGCTAGTTACTGTCTATCAGCACCAGCATCGCCTCTGTTTGGACAGGACTCGTTAACTCGTGTGTTTGCTGTCGTTTATCTGCTGATTTGATCCGGTAAGTGCGGACGGTGACGCGACTTTAGCGGATGCTAGTTTAGCCAGATGAGAGATCGACTCCTTTTACATTTCATTCATGTTTACAGCATTTCACTCTCTTTTATTGTCGTATGATGCTTTTAATCGCATGATAAAAATATTTAATGCATTATTATCTTTATTCGAGGAGTATTAAAAGCGTTAATAGTGAATTTAAAGCCGTTTGGCGCTTGCTGATGTGCGGCAGCGGGAAGAGATGTTGACAGTGCTAAAGCTAGCAAGCTAACGTGATAGCGTACACAAATCATTTCTCATTCATGAGGTTTATAAAAAATATTTATATTCGATATTTGCGCATTTTGTGCTCTTGAATGGTGTATTAGCCGCAAACGCGGCTGTACCATCTATTGCCATTGAAAACGAGGTAAATTATTAAATGAAGAGACAAGATGCTGCGGGAAACGAGTGACAACTGACGGTTTAACGTGTAACTAAAGCTGTCAGAATAATAAAGTAATTCTTTAATGCTGCATAAAGAATTAAATGTCAATGTTTTAATGGTTTTGGGCTGTCAAAGTGAATAAGGGGAGACCTTTCGGTCGCAGGTTTCCTAAAATAGCTTGAGTTTGGTTGAATTGGGATGTGAAACCTGAGGCGTGTATTGAGTTTTCTAGAGCAGCTGAATTGTGCTGCTGTGTTAAATATTTATTTCAGTCAATTGTTGACCTTGTTTTGGTGCTTTTAGTTCGAGCTGTATGAACTTGAGTGTAAATAATGAAAAAATAAAGTATTTGTTTTGAATGGATAAATGCATTCATTTGTTGCTTTTAGATTTGTAGAAACTTTATCCACCTAAATCCTAAAGACTATACACACTGTGTAAACTAGACGCTTGTTATTTCTTGTATCTGCCCTTGAGCACAAAGGATGTTTCAATGTCATGTTGTTACGGTCTTTTCTGAGATTAGATCCCTTTTGTTACAGTTTTCCTGTCGTAATGTAATTATTTTCCATTGTGGTTTTGTAATGATGACTGTGGACATGTATATCACATTTACCCGGGTCTTGTTGTGCTGTACACACTTAACTTTAATAGAAAGGTGAATCCTGGTGTTCTGTTTTGTAAGACTTTGTAATACTGAATCGTATTTATTATTTTATAACAATGACATTAGCTTTTGACCTTGTAAGGCAAATCCATTTTCCAAGTGTACGTGCAAGATACAGAAAGATGAAGTCATAGATTGTACTGATAGACGATTGTTTTGTGGGAGGACGAGGCCAAGCAAAACCAAAACTATCAGAACCCCCAACGAGTCTTGGACCGGGTGTCTGAAAAACTAGACAATCATTTGCGTTCGCACCAGCGTGAAACCAGACCGCTCACTGCGTCCCAAACAAAACAGTGGGCACAAAATTAAAGTGTATCCCTCTGTAAAATACTCCCAGACTCCACCGGTGACCGATAAGATGACGAGCTGCTCTTTAAAAAATGCTGAATGTGAGCTTGTGAGATTACAGCTAAACCCCAGCTGTCCTTGAGGAGGTTTTACTGCTTGGACTTGATGCAGGTCTGATCTGTCCTCAGATTTATCCAACAGTCTGTCATGAAAACAGTTGGAGCACCATATGGCTTGTGAGCTAGAATACAGTGAACGGCTGTATTCACTCGTAACGCTTGATTTTCTGTTTTTATAATAGTATTTCTCCATTATTATACTGTAAATTAACAGCAATAAATGTTGGTTTACTGTACAGAACAGTAGAATCATTGGTACAAAAACTAGGTATTAAACTGAATGATTATTTGTTATGGTGATAATGACATTGTAGCTTGTTGGTCTAAAGTGAAAGTAAAAGTTTGAGTTTTGAGTTCCTTCTCAATACAAGGTCTTATGTAAAGACAGGAAGCTAAAGAAAAGCTGTGAGATTAGATCTACATAAAACACTTCAGGTTCTTTTATGACGGTGCCTTGAGTAGAAGAAAAGCAATAACAAAAATAATGACCAAACCGTGAGTCATTGTAAAGAAGTCATTTGCATTTTGTAAATTAGACTGGTGCTCAGGGTCTGTTTCTGTCAAATGGACCTCAGCCCTGGAGTCTTTGTTCATGTTGCATAAGTCACCTGCTCTTTGTGACAGTAGGATGTTGCTGCAGTGCTATTACACACATTAGTTGTAGTTTTGGGCTGTATTACTCAGTGCTTGAATATTTGCAGAATGATTATCCAAAATTAAACCCCCAGAGATGGTCATTGGAGTTGCTGGGAAGCGTCAAATCAACACAGAACTTATCGTTGGGTTTGTTTATCTGCTGATATGGAAAAGTCTCTACTAACAAGTTCATCTTGTTTTTCTGTTGAACTTATCTGCCATGCATTGTTGTCAAGACATTGTGATTGCATGCTGTTATGCATGTTGGCAAAGAATGCGTCTGTGAAACAATAGAGTTTTTGAAGATCAGACATCACATTGTGTTGTTTTGACATGTGAAAATGCGCATTAACAATGACAACAATTTCATAATGTTTTTAGTGTAAAATAGTTTTCTTAACAATCACCATAATGTTCTTTTTATTTGAGCATTCTGACAAGCCAGACTGCAACATTGGCTGAGCCAATAGTAAAAGAGGGGTGGAGTTACTGTTTAGCCCGACCAATGTCAGACAAGGAAACTTGTGTAAGAACAGTAATTCTGTTTGGCATAGAAATGACACAGTTCACTTTTAACTACAAGTTGTCATAAACACCAAGCCAGATTCTAGTTAGTAACTCCTGACAGATTAAAAGTACAGTTTAAGAGAGGTTAGCAATAGCAAGTTAGCTTTAAAAGCATTAGGTCCGGCCCTACCCTTAAAGCGACACACTAAGCCACGCCTCCACCACATCAGTACATACATAGTTTCAATGTCAAGTGGAACATCCTATTATTACATTCAGTTCTTTGTTATTAATTGGACGAACATATTTTGGTCCTACGCCTTCCACAGAAGATATCATTATTTTAATATATTTACACCACTTATTTACCACTTATTCTATCAGGATGCAAAGAGACTTTCTACCAGCAAAACAAAAAATGTTTCTGCAACAAATCGTCTACCTTGTCTTTAAAAATAATCCTGCATGTAGGAGTCACTCTATTGTAAATTGGGCTACAGTATTACCACTTTATGCTTGTTTTTGTGTATATGCATTGGAAAGATTTACTCATTGTTTTTGTGTTATTTTGCAGCATACACTGTTTCTCTCTCATTTTACTCATTCACAGTGTAATTTCCTCTGTCTTGGCTCTGAAGCTAGTATAGATGTAGCTTAATGAAGTTGTTTTGTTAAACAGTTAATCTGCGTGTCAGAATGCTGTCAGCAGCTGATGAGCTATTTGCTGTTACTCTTGTTTGGATCTTAATGATTAGAGTTCTGTGTTGCCAGGGACCGTCACATTTCTCGACAGGCATCTTGCTTCACGCCTCACTGTTCAGTAGGTTAGTGTAGCCGTTTGGAAATTTCCATTCATCGCTGAGAGAGGTAGGACACCCCAATCAATACCATTAATGTCAAAGACAAGCTCAAGTTCTTTAAGTGTCAGGATTCGTCTGTTGTGCGGTCAGCTGGTCATTTATCAATCGTTTTGGATGTTCTTGTTTAGTGTTTGCTTGTTTAATTAGGAGTCTCAGGTCTCACATGATCAAGTTTAAGTCAGGCATTCTTGAAAATGACATGGCATTTTTTTGAAGTCACATGACAGTTCTCCAGTTTCTACACAACATGGGAAAATTCTCTCATATAACCTCATGGTATGACCCATGCACACAATTTAATGGGCCTTTGGGGTTTTTTCCATTTGTTTGTTCTGCTACTAATTATTTCAAATGACATTCATTTTCTTTTCTGGGCAAGAAGTGTTTGTAAAAAAGATTCACAGTCTGAAGCTGATCATTTTATAGTTTAAAGGCAGTTGTATATGGCTAAATAATAAAGAAGGAAATAACCTTCTCTTTTCAGTATGCAAATGCAATTGGGAAGAATCAATGGGATGTTTTTAAACCTTTGGAAGTGAGTGGAGACTGTACTGCTTTGAGGTGGAGTAATTGTGGAATATTACTAAAAAGGAAGATAATTTCAATAAGGTGAGGTCTTGCAGACACTACAACAGTGTGTATCAAAGGTCCTGTGTTAGATTCTGTACGGTATGTCTCGTAACTTTTTATTAAGACCATTGCCTTCAATAAAGTGTCTTATGGTTTGCCTAAATTACATGGTCACACAAGAGTTGAGTGTTCTCCTTGACCTTCTTCTGTCTACATTAAAGGGCTTTTTAAAGACATCCCTAAAGAAATTCAGAGTTATTAATTAATCATTGACATTTGAGATTTGGCCTGTATGTTGTAAGTGGGCTGAAAATCTCTTTACGAGATCTCTCTTTCCAGAGAATGTTCTGGAATTTCTGAAGCAGCTCTTTGTGTATCTAACACGTTGTCTGAGTCAGTTTGTTCACATTTACAATTTCACCCCAGCGTGGTAACCATAGCGAGAACTGAGCTTTACAAACAGCATCACCAAGGAGATGGAGAGAGATTTGGCTGCAGAAAATTCTTCTATGTTCCTCAGAGCTCTGAAGTTTGAGCCTAATACTGAGTCCTTTTCTAACAGTAGCAACGCTGTAAACTTGGAACATGATGGAACTGTGTTGGAAATTGTGGTGGTCTTAGGTAATCTGGAAAAAACACAAAGCATCTCAAAGCTCTGACGCTTTTTTGTTTTGAACCTCTTCAACAATGATGATCATTGTGAGGGAAAGGTCACCACTCATGATGTGTAGGATTAGAAGCATATCTGCTCTCCACTGTTCCCAAACTAAGACGGCTGTTAGGGGTCGATTCACACACCATTCCTCTTGCTTTTAGGAACATTTTGTTCCTGTTCCGCATGTCTGATGTTGGCCGATAATTGTGGTAAAGAGGTTTGTAATTTGGCAGCCGTTAGGACACTAAAAATGCTCTTAACATCTCAAAAAGTCATTTGTGTAAGTGATAGTTTAGATAATGGAGCTCATATAATGAATTGTAATGGTGTGTATTAAAAAGTGTCCATTCTGGAAGCTCAAAGTTTTGTAATAAAGACATGTTGGCAGACCAAGAATTTGTCAGCATAGTGGTTATCAATTGAATGTGTCAAGTTTAAGGATGTTACTCAGAACTCTTATGTCCTTGTTAATTTTTAAAACTCTTATTAACTAATTATTTTCAAGATAAATGAAATTGAATCATCATGCCCTTCAGTAGCTGCACTGGAAAGTGTATTTGGATTAACATTCTGTGTCGCATTAAATGCTGCGCATGTGATGCCACACGCATCAGAAAAGCAGAACCTGCATGTTTCATTTTCAGATGCATTTTTTAGACAGCAGATGCCAGATAAACTGGATTTGTGGTTTTTAAATTTGCTTTTGCTAAAGCTGTGTTGTTTTTTTTTTTTTTTTCAGCTTAACCACTGACGTCCTGAACAGGATTTGCGGTCTGTCAATGAGGAACTACAGGCTGATCTTCTGCCACAACCTGAAGCAACCATAGATGAACATCTCATTTACTACTAGTGAGTGGAGCAGGAGATAAAAGTTAACTTCTGGGTGTTTGAAGTACAACAAGGTGAGTGCTGCTGTAAAATACCACAAAACATCACAGAAGCTGTTTTATGAAGCCTTGATTGTTATAATGCAGGAACAGACTACTGTAAGAGAAGATTTCTGCTAGTTATCACGAAGACATCAGCTATCTTGACAGATCAAGTGGCTATCATGCTCATTTCTGAGCGTTCAAGACGCTAATCAGATCCAGTCGCTGATTTTTCCTGACAATATTAACGGTTTGTGTGCATTAGCCGGTTGTTACTGTAGTAGTGTTGTGTTGTTTGTGACAGAAAGCTCATCTTTTTGTAAAACACACGTCATTAGTGAGACCACAGCCACCTGCTCACATCATCAGAATCAATGTGCTGGATCTGACGGCCGACAGTCACTTCATGACGTAAGCCCTCCTCATCTCAAGCGATAAGAGCCACAGCTTCCAAAGATGGGAGAGGTCCCGTTCCAATTTTCAGCTTGTTTAGTTCTTTTTGTCCGGCGTTTGAGCTCCTGCCCCACCCTTGATAGTGTGTTTGTGCAAGGAGGTGTCGACGTGACCTGACTCTCCACGTCTCTGTGTGCAGACGGACTGAAGCAGGCAGGCTGTGGAGGCGATGAGGAAGAGCCTCACTACCTCCCTCAGCGACTCCCTCAGCACGGCCAGAGTGTTTGGGATCCCCCTGCATGAGGTGCAGCACAGTGGGCAGCCGGGACATGAGGTCCCCCTGCTGGTCAGGAGCATCGTGGAGTACATCGAAGAGCATGGTGAGTAACTTCTGCTTGAAATGTACATTGATGCTTATTTTACGTTCTAATCATTAATTAGGATATTTATTAAATGTATTATATTTTTGTATTTAGGTATATATATGCTTATTGTAATAATTATATATATTAATGCACAAACATGCTATCAGTTATATAATGTAAACTTAGCACAAGGAATATTGTAACTATTGAATGTTTCATTCCGGATGATTAACAAAGTCCATTTAAAAATGCACATTATTTGTTTTAAACTAACCTTTGGATCGAAGAGTGTAAATTTGTTTAGCCGTGACCTTAAAAGTGGATTTTTAGAGAGGGAATGGTTGACATGGCTTTCAAAAAAACATGCTGTCATTCTTTTTAATAATCAATATATTGTTCATAATTGTTTAACTATACTGGTATTATTGTTAGCAAAACATGTATATATCTATCAGTCTTAGCAGAATCTTACTGTATACTGTTTATTTTAGTTTTTAAACTGGGAGTGAATTTTAAACCGTCATTTTTTTAGACTTTAAAGCCTCTTTAAATTATAAACGTGTGCTGAAGTTGCTCTGCAAACGATTCTACCTGATCAACAATTCGTATAGTTTAAAAAACAGTAAACCTGCTTTGGCTGCTATGACATAAGTTTACTTCTGAAAGCAACACAGTTTTTACAGCATGTTATTTTCATCTGATAAAGCCAAAAATGTTGTTTGTTCTGATTGTATGATAAGTGAGGCCTCCCTCACTCCACATCTAAGATGTTTCCTTTTATAGTGCATCATTATATAATCTTATCCTGTCCCCGAGTTAAACACTGAACAGAGAAACATTATTCGTCCTGATGCTTTTGTAATGATAATGTATTATTACATTGAGTCTCTCACCTACTAATTAAACTCCCACATATAGATACATAAATACCAACTGTTTGCAAATTGGTAAAGTTCTGACAAGTATATCAAGTTTGCCTTTTAAAGAGATGCCACAACTACAGCCCAGCGTTTGAACTAGAGATGTAGCAGGAGATACTGAACATGTTGAAAATTTGTTGGCAGGAACATGTTAAGTCCTTGAAAGAGGTTGTTAACCGCACACCAGCTCTGTGTGTTCAGCACACTGCTAGTTCTGCTTTGCTGGTTAATGTGGAAGGATGTTTTTTGAGGTTAATTTAGACATAACAGTGACTGTTGTCTTCCACTCCTGCAGTGGAGAGGTGTTTTGTACACACACAGAACACCAGGGTTGGGAACCAACACGGACCAGCCTGGTGCTGATCTACCAGGGCTTTTAAAGGGATAGTTCACCCAAAAATTAAAATTCTTCCATCATTTACCCATCCTTATGTCATTCCACACCTGTATGTCTTTCTTTCTTCTGAGGAACACAATAGAAGATGATTTGAACTACGGTGGTAACCAAACAACAGCCCATTGACTTTCATCATATGGACACAAAACCACTGTGACATTTCTCAAAAAATCTTATTTTGTGTTACACAGAGGAAACAGTCATATAGGGTTTGGAATGACATGAAATAATGATGAATTATTTTGGGTGAACTATTCCTTTTAAGAAGCAAAAATGTGTAGTTCAAACAAGCAGTAAAAGGAATGTTGGTTTTCCAGATGTTTATATTAAAATACTTAGCAGGAAAATATCTGTTATTATGTATTAATCAAAACATTCTTACAAGAATGTAAACGTCTTCAGTGGCTTTTTTGTCTGGGTTATTTTTACAGACTGTTTCATTAGCTCAAACACAACAGACTGAGGAAGCGTCGCCAATGTTATCATGCTAACAGATCTGACTAAACGGATTAAGAGTTTAACAAGCAACTGCTGCGCTTAGCTGCTGTGTGTTGCGATCAGAATCTGCTCTGTGAAATAATTGTGTCGTTACACAAGCGTGTTTGTAGGAACGGCGCAGTGAGACGTGTGTTTGCGTGTTTTCAGGAGGATTGCACCTGGAGGGTGTGTTTCTAGTGAACGGGAACGCAGAACGAGTGGAGTGGCTCAGGCAGGCCTACGACAGCGGCGTGGAGGTGGATCTGGAGAAGGAGGCGGACCTGGCGTCTGCCGTTAGCCTGTTGCGCCTCTTTCTGCAGCAGCTGCCCGAACCCATCATCCCTGCAGGCTTGCAGGCGCAAATACTGCAGCTCTATCAGGGTAAATGCGCCTTTCACACCCCATTCTCTTTCATCCTCTCCTCTAAACGTAGGGTCGGCAGTTTCAGAGAGGCTAGCAATAGCAAGCTAGCTTTGAAAGTGTAAGATCTCGCCCTCCCTTCAAAACGCCCTTAAAAGCCACGTGTCCTGCAACACATGAACTCATACATAGTCTGGCAGGCAACTAGGACTTCCTATCATTGTATTCGGACTGAATACAATGATTGGACGAAGCCTTTTTGGTCCCGTGCCTTCAGCAGAAGACATATATTTATATAAATATATTTAGGCCACTTAGTTATTGCTATCAGATCAAAAGATTTTCAACAAGCATTAAAAAGTTCCTGGAAAAAAAATGGCCTACCCTGCCTTTAAAGTTGAATGTTCATGCATAGATGCGCCCTGATTTGCCTCTGGAAGAAGTTCTCGTCGTTCTGATGAACCTTTGCTGGCGGTAATATAGTTGCATCATCTTCAGACACACCCGTTCTTTCGCGCCTTTGCATCAGCCAGTTTGCTGCCCTCCCACCTTCACCAGTGTGATAAATGAGCCCTTCTGAACGCTCTCCTCAGTCTGACCGCTGAACTGTTCGCTCTCCTCCAGACTACAGCAGCGAGGAGGAGCTGGGACGAAACATGAAGTACTTCCTTCAGCAGCTGCCGCAGGTGAACTACAGTCTGCTCCGCTTCCTGTGCCGCTTCCTGTCCGGTGTGGCGTCTCTTCAGGAGCAGAGCTGGAGCGTTGGAGCTCTCGCCGCTGTCTTTGGGCCAGACATTTTTCAGTAAGAATCAGTAATAAAAGCAAACAGTTGCTTATTAACAGTAACACATTCTTGATTTTACATAAATGATTTAATAACATTAAGAAAATAACAATTGCTATTTGTATTTTGCTTGCAATTTATAAAGATCGACACAGACTGAAGTCTTTGTGGAGCTTCTTTTTCATATTGTTTGAATGAATTGTTAAGAAAAATGGATCAAATCGAATGAATTATGAAAGAGTCTGTTAAACATATCTAGCGTGCTCCACCTTTATTAGTAGTTGAACTGGCCAAACTATTAATAAATAAGGAGAACAGGCTGGAGGATTTTTGTATGTGGCAGGGGTTTAAATTCTGTGGAAGTCTGTGGTACTTTCTGCAAAAGTGTGTGACTACAGATTTCTTGCAGGGTTAGTTATGACAGTAAGGTTTAAACAGACTGTAATGTTTTCACGCTGCAGTTTAGACACAGATGTAGAAGATCTTAAAGAACAGGAGTCTGTCAGCCGGATCCTGGCAGAACTGCTGGAGAACCAGGAGGAGTTCTTTGATGTAGACGAGGAAGACATCTCCAACACCAATGACTACAGCTCTGTAAATGAGCAGGTGAGCTTTGCTCAGCCCATCATTCTGTTGTGTTGTCATTTAAATGTTGCTGTTCTGTTTTCATGAAGGGTTTTGTGAGGTTCTGTTACTATTAGATAAAAATCCTTCTGACTTCATGATTGTTAGTAGAAAAGCATCAGTCACTGATTGGTATTGGCTGAGATTTTATTAAAGCTTTGATCCGATCTGCCAATATTTTAAATTGCAGCTTGTGAAAATACACACACAGGGTCAATAACACCCGATCAACAGTAATGAATGATGAAGGACTTTCTCAACGCGTAGCTGCTAATGGAACGCTCATATATTTCTGCCTGTTAATGATGTGTAATTTGTAACATGACCACGTTGGAGCACAATTACGGTAATTTGCCTGAATCGCAGTACAGTTGCAGAAAAGAAAATAAAGATGAGATCATAAACGTTAGTACACTCGATGTAACACGAGTGCCGGCAGTCAAACTGAATCAATGGAAAGTGTTTGTGCATACACGTGTTTTCAGCCTCACCTGCTCTGATGCTAAGCTGTATTGAGCATGTTAAGAGTTCACAGAGATATTAAAGCTACATTTAATTGTTTTCATTCTTTCGGTGTTTAATCACATTGTTGAATGCTAATTCCTGATCAAAAATATCCTAAACAAATACATTTAGTTACATTTCATTGCATACGTTTCCATGGAATGAGCATAAGTGGGTATTAACTTTTCTCGTGCGATGCTCTGTAACAATTCGTAACAACAATAAACAATTGCTTATTAGCCCAGTTAGTCCTCGCAAACATGGTATTGCTGTTGGGATTTGAAAGGCGATTATGTACTTACGCTTTGATGTTTGTTTAAAGCATTTAAAACGTAGGACGTTTAAACGTAGGACGTCCCGGTTCCAGGTGGAGGCAGAGCTGTACACACTCAGATATGGAGCAGAGCAAAGAGAAGTGGTGTCAGAAGGTTATTGTGTCTGCAGTGTTATGTAATGCACTGAAAACTGTCCAAAGGCGGGTCGCACTTCACGGTGTCTTTGAGTGTGTTTGCAGACTGCAGATTCTCATGCCAGAGGCATGACGACTTCAGATTGTATAAAATCTTACATGTGACTCTTACGTCCTTATAAGGACATCTGGCTTCTCACTTATGCAAGAGTTTAGCACATGAACGACTTGGCAAATTTAGACCACAATCCAGGTTTCTGACTTAACATATTTGCTTTCCTCATACACAAAGGAAATGGTCTATGGTAATAGATAATAGGTTATAAATTCTTTCCGTGTGACTTCTGCTGTACTCCCTTCTATCAGGATGACAAAGAGAAAACAGGCTTTTTGTTCAAAGAAAATACTAACCAAGTTACATAACTGAGTGATGTAAGTTTACTGGCACCTGTGCTGGTCTCCAGGGATTTCTTTTTCATAATAAACAATAAGCAGAATTATACAGGCATCCCAGAATGTGTCTAAATAAAAGACACATTCTGTTTATACCAGATCACACAAGCTCCAGTGAGGTCTTGTGCACACAGGCTTAGAGGCACTGAATGTCTAAGAGTTTCCACAGCTGAGAAGGTCTCACCTCGCACTTGAAGGAGACATCTTGAGGGAGCGTATAATAACAGAGCTGGGTGATAAAAACTGGAGCAGTAGGGGACCTGGATAGAGGCCAGTACTTAAGAGCTCACATTTGCTGAAATAAAGATGATAAAAGAGTTATTTTATCAGCATCTCCCGCTCAGAGACTCTGATCTGAACACTAAAGGTTAAGGAAGAGAAGACAGAGTTGACTGCTGATAATCGGTATGCATTGAATGTAATGTGTCAATTGGCACAGATGCAAATATATTTTAGAAAATGTGAAAACCTGGTTTTAAGCTTTGAACAACATGTGTCTAAGTAACAAATTACTCATCCCGTTGCTTTGTTTTCCATGCAAAGTTTTTGGTTTGTTTTTTGGAAGTGCCGTAGTTGTGTAGGTGTAACACCTCCATCATACCACCTCACTCTGATTGGTTAACCGTGATGTAATTTTCAGATGCCCCACCCTTCTTAAGAGAATGGCTCATCTGTGACCAAAGTTCTATGTATGTTGGCTACCCAAGCCCTAATCTCCATAGCAACATGGTTGTTGTGTATGTTCTAATCCAAACTCAGACGACTGAGGTTGTTCCTCAAATTCCTGTTTCTGCTTAGAAAGTGTCCAGACCTGCCATGACCACCCGAAACTAAAACTGGGTCACTTTGAAACTGCTGCAGACCTTTTCACACACACACACACACACAGTTGCTGAGTCTACTCAGATCCTCAGAGGATGTCAGATGTGCAGCGTTGTTTTTTACTGTTCGCTTTGTGTGCACGCTGAACTCTTGACGGCATTTTTACTAATTAATGAAGAGCGTCTTTAATTAGAGTCACAGTCGGTGTTTGTATGCAGATGTTTCTGTATAATCAGGAGACAGGCCGAACTCTAACAGCACCTCTGAGACAGACGGGTGGATTTTGTGCATGCTGTAGTGTCTTGGAGGAGCCGTGAGGATGTTTCCACACGCCGACTGCTGTGATTGCAATGTGCACATTCATGTTTGCAAAGCAGAAGTCAGTAATTGAGTTAATCAGTGGTCTGACTTGCTGCATGATAATATTGGAAAACCGTATTATGATTTGAAAGGATCTTCTTCACTTTTATCAGTTCTGCTTAAGTATTTTTAATACATTTTTATTGGCTTATTGTCTACGCAACACCTACAGTTTGCTCTGATTGGTTGATTTCCAGATGGTTCCTTGGTAACACACATTACAGTATATAATGTAGAGATCCTCTTTTTCTCCCCCTCCTCTTTGTTGTTCTCGGTGGTCACATCCTCTGTATTGGTAACTAGAACACTCAGCAGTAAACAATCTGAACAAAGACAACACTAGCTTAGATTTGTGTTCCTCCATTTGCTCTGCAGAAGCCAGAAACAGTACGAGACTGTCTGATTCCCAAAATAGTATTTACTTTAAATAATACTTTTGTGCATTATTCATGTGTAGTATCCATAAAGAATTAAAAATAAAATTATTCAGTTCAAAGATATTTATTTATGCATAAGTGATTGTAAATAATAAAATGTCAATAAATGAGACATAAGAAAGAATAAATGAGAAAGAAAAAGGTCTGTAGATATACAGTAATATACAGTAAGGGCCTGAATGTACAGTATCCTCGAGACCCGTTCTGCACACTGTATGTGACTCATATCTGCATTCGCACCAAACAGCAGCCGCGACCGGCCAATCAGATGCCGGGCGAAGTGGTTGCCATGGTAACATGGCAGCGATACTGCAGCAGATGCAGAGTACATTTGGAAATGCGCTGGTGCCAAAAGTTTGTGTGAAACGAAACGCCGTGAGATAGATTTACACATGGCTGTGTAGCCGTGAGCACTGTGTACCCTGGTTTAAATTTCAGAGCGTTTGCAGCAAAACATAAATATCTGCTGTAGGCACTCGCGTTATGTAACGAGGCTTTCTTGAAAAGGTCTTCAGGAAAACCACAGCTAGAAATTCAAACAAGCCCTTGTGTAAGCACTCATACATGACAAGAGACAAGAAGATATGGTCACATGACCTCATCAGACACGCAGTCAGATGTAGAGGATGCGTTAAATCTTATATTACATTATTAGGCAAATTTACATATATTCATTTTATCCAAAGCAGCTTGCAAATAGAGAGCATTTAACATCTTGCCCTAAGAACCAACAAGTCTACAAAGCTACATTTACAAGTAGAAATAGTTCTAGGGATAAACAGTAGAAGAATTTATACACATGTGAAATGAGGTTAAACATCACAGCATTGAGGATTGGTCAGGTGTCTATGAAACAGGTGTGTTTTAAATTGTTTATTGAAGGTTGTGATGGCCTCGGCAGGTCTGGTGGAGGCTGTAGCCAGAACAGGTGAATGTCTTAGAGCGACCTGGTACCTCGTTGTGGGGAACCAATCAGATGTTGCTCAGATGTAGTTGGTGAGAGGGGACGTATATCTGAGTTACATATTTCTGAGAAGCTGAGTTGAGGTGGGACTATGAAGCTCTGGTCACTGTCCTGAAGGCCAGGGTCAGATTTCAATTTAATGCCGGCAGCTTTGTGTAGCATGAGATCAGGAGGGGTGTAATGTGGGCTTACAGTAAAAACATAATAGTAAATATGTTTAAAAATCTTTAGAATAGGAGAATTATTTAAATCCTTTAAGTCAGTTCAATTAAATCAATTGTTATCATTTAAATCCACTTTATAACTTGTTATATCAGAATGGCACGGCAGCGTTACGTAATATCCCACAGTTATCACCAGCGTGATGTCATGAGTCAACAGTTGCACCCACAGTATGCGTGTGATTTTACATGCAAGCATGTAAATGAGGCTAAATCCACACAACCTGCAGATAAACTGCACAGGTGTGGCGTGTTGTGTAACACAACAGGTTGTGTAAGATGGTGAAATGTAATCCAAAACTGGTGACGATGATGAGGAATTGCACAGTTTAATTATTCTAATTATGTGATAACATCTCCCTCTCTCACCCCTGCAGATCACTGAGATCCTGGAGGACGAGAAGTTGGAGGCCTGCGAGGAACTTCCACAAGATCCAGAGGACGGTCCTTCTCCACCATCACATGATCACGCCGCCCCCTCCTCCAGGTAAAAACTATTATTATGATTTTACAATAAATTGCATTTTTTTCTTAGTAGGTGGTAATGTAACTAACTACTTACATTGTCTGTAGTTTGACTGCCACAAGCTGCCTGCTATATATTACTAGTATTTTTATAGCTTGGCAAGGTACAGTTTCATAGTAGCTTCTCCAACACTGGTATTAAAAGTGTGTCTGTGTGATGAGCTCATGTCATGTCTGGTCCCGTCTCTCTCTCTCTCTCTCTCTCTCTCTCTCTCTCTTTCTGTGCCTGCTGAGCTGAAAGGATCATATCCTGTTTGAAGAGAAACTGGGTTGATCTTTCCTGGTTGAGCTCATAATCGATCTATTAGCTGTCTAAGCCCTGATCTCTCATGGCTGCAGTACAGCTGCCCTCTGAAGCTGATCGAATCTGACTTCAGAGAGCGACTTCAAAAACCTGCGTCCTAAATGTCAGGCTGCTTAGCTTTCATGCTACAATATAAAGGTGGTACTTCAGAGCCGGATCAAGTCAATGGGTCATAACATTTTGACTTTTTCAAAGTTGAAGTATGTCATTTTTGCACCGCTGGTCCACCAAACAGAATTGCAAAAGTAATGATTGTTTTCAAACATGTTTCAAACACTTTCTCCATCTGCTATTGGTCAGACAAGCAAATAGCCCCACCCTAAATTTACAGCATTGGTTAAACTGTTGTCTGGTCAAGCTGGGTCACTCAAACAGACAGGTTACCTTTTATTTTGGTGGTTCAGAAACGACATACCTGTGGCTGTTTTTATAGACGTGCCCCAGATTTTAAACATGGTAAACAGGGGTGTGAAAAGTATGATTTATGGTGATCATTAACATGTAACTGCTCCCCTGAGGCACTGGGCAGTCTGCCTAGATGTGTCGGCTAAGGTAACACAAAATAGAAAGACGGAGAGACTACAAGCATGTGCAGTGTTTTTTTCTGACATCAGCTGAATTGAATAGATGTTTAACTGCATTTGGAACAAAGTTGAATGAAGGCTATACGAAAGGCTGATATCAAAACAGTGATTAAAAAAAGCTGCAATCCGTAACTTTTGCCTCCCTGTCGCCACCTCTGTTTGAAACGTGAAATTGGAGATAACTTCACATACTTTCATTACATATGCTGAAGTCAAATAAAGAAAATCAGGGAAATTAGACCAGACAGCTCAAATTATAAATCATTATAAACTTACTGTTGTGGGTCGTTGTATGGGCAGGAGACCTGATCTGTGAAGGCTGATCTGTTGTGTACTTTCTCAGTAACTGATTTTTGTTTATTTTTGACCCAAAATTGTTATGGATAGCAATTTTAATATAGTAGTGTTTGAGCGAGTTTTTCCTCAGTGTTTACAGTGAACAAATGCTTTAACCTCTAATCCTAATAAACAGACAGCCATGAGGGTTGGCATGTGTCAAAACAATATCCGCGGTTGAAATCCTTGACTTCACTGAAGCGAGACACAACTGTGTGGAAAGAATGTGAGAAAATGTTTTGGCTTAGCTGCTGTCAATTAGCTCTGATCTAAAACTTAGCGGGCTGCCTCGCTCTTTGCTAGTGTCTGGAGCGCAACTATGATGCATTTAACACGTTATCTGGAACAAGTTGTTGCTAGAGTTTTTTTGTGCATCTATTTTGCAAACAAACAAATATCAATACTGAAAGAAACAAGTGCAAATCTTCTTGTATACGAGACAAAGCTCCAGATTCCCGTCTGTCTAGCAGAGCAAGGATTTTAGCTAAACTTTGCTAATCCTGGCCACTTTGAAGTGTTTAGTCTGTGCATAAACAGCTTTGGAAGGCAGCTGATGTTGTGAGTCCAGGTCAGACTCGAGCAGTAATAAATACCGTGATTGGCAAGGAAAAGGGGCGGAGCAAATCTCCACATTAATATGCACATTTTCAAATGCCTCCTCGGGATCTAATAAGCTCTTCAGTCAGTGCCAAGTGGTTCAACAATTTGCCCTCAGTATTAAACGTTAAAACATTTTTATTTTATATATAAAGTTTATACCAGCATTGCTTTCCATTAGTCTCAGCAAAAAGTTAGAAAATCGATTTTCCCTCCAAAACAAGAAGCATAAGGGCATAATGTTGTTTTAGCAGAGTTGAATGTGGATTTTGCAAACAAACTTTATAGGTATTGCTCACCACAGAATTTTCAGAAGCATTGTTATGTTATCTGTAATGGCCTGCCATTCACAGTGCTTTCAGATTGCCTTTTACGGCCTTTATGATATGTTACAAGGAAGTTAAGATGCAGGTGGTCAGTTATTAACTTTAGAGAATGCAGTTGACTCAGAACAATGTGTTATAAATACTGTGCTATCATTTAGGCTGTATCTCGGTTTCTAATTATACACAATTACCATGTTTTTGTGTAATTGCTTTATTGGCATATAACATTGTTTTAGCATGTTTATCAAACCCTCAGTAAATATATGATCTCATATATTTAGGTCAGAACCGGTTAATATGAAATCCTGGAGGTTTATAGAAACGGAGATAAATACCAGCAGGACCTGTTTACGTCGTAGTGTTGCAGTAATTATACTCACCCCCATTGTGCCCCAGTGAAATCTGAAAGCATCTTACATAAAGCTAAATATAAGCACGGCAATATATCCTTAACCAGCTATGGAAAATACTTTTCAGCCACTCTAAAATAAGCGGCAGTAGACGGGTGTTTTTGAGACATGTTGTTCGGGCGTTGGAACGCAAGAAGTTTTTGACACCATCGATCTGCTGTAGGTGTAAGATTAGCGACTGCTTTTAGATTTCAAAAACAGCAGCTAATGAGCGAACTGGCTAATGAATGCAAGTCCTGCCATCACAAATTATTCTGTTGATTTCATCCCTGCTGAAGTTTAGACTAGTTTGTGTTCACTCTGTTAGCGACATGCAGTGACAGAACCACCAGAAGTCAGTTTTAATGAGCGTTGCCATGAGCAACACAGTGTTTTAACTACCAATGGGAGTGCAGACAGTGAAGATCATGTGATCCGTCTCCGATACAGGATACAGTTGGATACAACAGTGGAGTAGAAACAGCGACACAAGCAACGGACAGGTTAGCGACTTGGCTACCTGCTTCAGTTTATTAAGTGTCGTGTGAACTTTAAGTAAGGATGTAGTAGCCAAAGATGTGGCATAGTGGTTAGCACATGTTGACATTTCAAACCTGTGACCTTACCGTTGAATAGTGGAGCTATAAGAGCACCATAAGTGCCTTGCATAGTTTACCCAAAAATAAAAATGACTTTGATGTGATTTTAGAGTCAGAGTTTGTCTGTTCATCATACAAACAAGTGATTGTATTTACTCATTTATACCAATTAAATAAACTACTTGAGTCATATGAATGATTTTTACACTGTCTTTGTTTTTTCTGAGCTTGACGGTTTTGCCCTGTTTACTACCATTACATGGAAGAAAACAGCTCAGATATTCTTCAAAATAGCATGTTTTGTTTTTGTGTTTCAGAAGAGAGAAGGTCATGTGACTTGTATTGACATGATGTGAGTCACTAATTATTATAATTGATGATGATAATAAAAAAAATGTTAGTGTCAACTGTACTTTTAAGGGCACAATGGTCGTAGCTCATTGGTCACCCCTTGAACAGACGTGCGGCATGGATTTGTGTCAACACATCTGTGAGTCTCCCTCACTGCAGAAGCTCAGCATCAAGTGTTCTTGTATCATAACAAGTGTCCTGTTGACTCAACATGAACTTTTGGCCTATATGGGGAGCAGTACATAGAAAGGGCAATAACTCATTTCCACTCCTCTTTTAAGTGTTGAGTCAGGCATCCAGCTACGTCTCTTGGGTTTCATTCTCTCCAGTGCCCCCCCTCGCCATCCTATCACCTAATTACGTCCAATGACACGCACACACTGTGGAATTTGATATTACCTTTGACTTAGCAATGAAGATAGTTATCATGTGAACTCCATCTGTGTCATTCTACCACCCTCAGTGTCTCTCTCATGTTTATTAGTTTGCTCATTATCTCATCAGGGTTCAGTTGGTGATGACAACCGAATTGTTTCCTTGGTCCCCGGGTAGTCTTTGTTTCGTGCTAACTGATACACTTGTACATTCTCAGAACACTTGCAAGCGTGATATCCAGCCCAACCAGCTCAGACCAGACTGTAACCGGTCTGAAAGTGATCGTTGTGGTTGGCACTTAAAATCTGTTTAAACGTGGTTTATGTCATCTGTAAGTCTTTATTAGACATCAGAGAGGTGCTACAAACCCTCGTACTGTAAATGTTCAGTAAGGGAGTAAAGACGGAGAGTGTGTGGACAGTGACCAGGTTATATAAAGTCTAACAGGTGTTTGGCTGTGCAGAGTGTCAGGGGAGGGGGGAGTCTGTTTGTGAATGGAGAGGTGATTGGCCCAGAGCGCCAGTGAGGAGGCTGCGTCAGACGGACGTGTATTTAAGCAACGGTCCAGCGTTCACTGCAGCACTTTTTCAGCAGAGTGCCGGATCCCACACGCAGACGGACAGCTCATACAGGACTCCGCAGAATGAGTGCTGGAAGTCTGTGTTTGCTTTTTGACCTGCTCATCCAGACCTTAGCACCCCAAAGTGCCCAGTCAGGATAACCAAACGCCCACCTCAACCAAAACGGCTCGAAGACGTGAACCAAAATATAGAAAATGGCTTGTCAGGTCCTTCTCCACAGGTAATGAATCTGAGAAAAAAGAGATTTAGTTGTAGAGCTGTGTGTGTATGTTAAGGGACAGGCTTTGGTTTGAGATAAAGCTCTCTGTGGTGGGTTGATCGTTGTTGTGTAAGTGTCTTGTTCGGGGGTACAGAGCTCTATTGGGGTTTGGCTGGGGCTGCATTTGACTTTCAGACGTGACTGCTTATTAAGTACTCGGATCTCAGATATCCGTGAGGAGCGTGTTTTGGAAAGCCCCACTAACTCACATAACACTGCTGGTGAGATTAAATGTGATGTTTTGGTGAAAGCAGACGACCGAGAAAAGGAGAGAAACGGATGCATCGCTGTATGACACTGCATTTAATTTGCAATACAATTACGTGTGTGTGTGTGTGTGTGTTGTGGGAAGAGTGCTAGTGTGTGTTGGCTCCTGCTGTTGATAAGAAAAGTGTTGAGTCAGAGGAAGTCATTTATCTCCTTTCATCTTTGCTGATGTCACAGTGAAGCAGCAAATTATTCTTATTTTCAAATAAGCTCCGCCCACCATTGAGTTTAGTCTTTGTTTGGCCGATGTTTTATTCTCACTTGAGCCTTATGCTAAATTAATTATTTCCCCCTTAAAGATATTTTAGACTTGGTTGTAGAAGACTGTTTATCTAACACCTGCCATTATTATTTTAAATAATATTTGTGTATTGATGAATCATTTGTAATCATAGCTGGGACATTCATTGAGGGTCTGTTATGATCATATATTTCAAAGAATTGAAATGTGACATTTTAACCTTTATAAAACATTTATACAATTATATAGTTTTTTTTATTAGTTTCAGTAAGTAATCATGATATTATGGTAATATTGACGTTATTGTTATCAGTAACAAGACGTATTAAACAGTATTAAAAACATGAAATATTGTTGGTGTTGTGCATTCCTCAACTCTCCACTGAATCTGTGACATGTTTTGGTGAGGTTTGTTTGCATGAGGTTTCCTCATGCAGAGGAAAGTTGGATAAAGTGGGATAAAGTACAGTGGGTTCTTTATTAAATTGCTTCTCGCTGAGTAATGGTGAGTGTGTATGTATCACTTCAACAGTCTCTAACCCCAGGGCGCAGGGTGGGCAGATATCAAATGTGTCTTAAAGCGGCTCATTTTGTTCTCTTGTATTATGGAATGATGTACTTTTTAGTGCTGACTAGAGCAAAAACACAGTATCAGCATTGTTTAGAAAATTCTTCTCCAGTTTGCTTGTTTCAGCAGCAGTTTCCCCCCTCTTTCTCTCTCTCTCTTTCTGACTTCCTGTTTTAATGGTAATGCTATTTTTAAATGGTCAAGGTCATTTTCGTGTTCGGTGCCTCTGAATTAAGCTGAAATAGTCTTTATCACATTCA
>JAZGTK010006343.1:3563-20947 GCA_036877625.1 Ambastaia sidthimunki
TTGACCACTGCACTGATGGCAGGTCCTGGACTCCGCCTCGGCCCTCCGACCTTGCGGCTCCGCCATGCCTCCTAGCTCCCTCGTCTCTGCCCAGTCCCGTCAGTCCCTTAGCTCCACCGGGCTTCCTCATCCCTCCAGCTCTGCCTTGGTCTGTCGTCGACCATCCGCCGCCTCTGAACTCCACTCCTCCGGCTTCTCCTCGTCGCTCCGTCCCACCGGCTCTGTCAGGCTCCTCCTTTCCTCCGGCTCCTCCTCCATCCTCAGTCGCACCGGCTCCACCGCGGCCTTCTGGATCCCTGTCTTTACCTTGGTTGGTGACATCTGCTCCACCTTGGCCCTCCGGAGCCTCGATGTCACCTCGGCTCATCGCCTCTCTGCTCTGCCTTCACCTGCTCTGCCTCTGTTGGCTGGCCCCCAGGAGTCGTCAGTCCTTCCTCCTCCATGGCTCCTCCTGCCGTCGACTCCTCCATGGGCAACTACCATGACTGTGGCCTGGGTCCCTCCTGACTCCTCCTGCTTCGGCTCCCTCCTGTCTCCTTCATGGCTCCTCCCTTCATCGTCTCCACCCTGGTCCCTGTGTGTCCTCCTCCCGGGAGTCCGGCCTCCACCTAAGCCTCCTCCGAGACTGTGTCTGCCCCCCTCCAGTCCCAGGGGGAGTAATGTTATGTCCCCCATGATCTGTCATTTTGGTTTCCCCCTTGTTTATGCCCTTTTTTGGTTGTCCGGTTCTTGTTATGTTTAATCACCCTCACCTGTCTTTAATTAGTTTACTATTGTAAGAACCACCCATCGCCCAACGACGGAATCCAATGGCGTGGGTGAAGGTATCTCACGTGTTCTGTTTTTATTTAGTACTTTTTAAGATTTTACTTAATTTATTATAATTTTGGTTTATCAACTATATGGTTAATTCTAATCTGACTCCAATTTATATTTGAACTTTAGGTAAGTTGTTTCAAAGCATCTGTTGATCATAATTTAGAGCTTGATTATTTAGAAGTTCTCATACTTTCAGTTACTCCTTGGTGGACGTTGCGACCATTGTCTGCTGTACATCAACTGATCCTTGGCCTAAAGGGCCTAATCGTGGCCTCAAGGGGCCCTGCTGAGATAGTGAAAGGCACATCCATACCAGAAGAGTGGATTATTCCTTAAGTTTTCACCCTCTAATATATTCCATCCCATAGTCATAGAAATTAGACCTTTTTACTCATCACATCATGACCTTTAAAATGATACTAAACATGGAAATGAAATCTTGATAACATCACAAGTTATACATAACATGCTCAGTAAATGTCCTGTGATCAGAACCTAGGGAAAGGTATGCAGAGGGGGGAAGAAAAGAGATTGGAAAGGGGTCAACCTGAGGTCACCCCCCTGGGTATCTACACCTGATAAGTTTTAGTGTTTTATGATGCGTTCCCGCAGACAAACTGGTGCCAGCTGCCTTACAATAATTATGTCATTAATATTTTTGGGTGATTTAATAAACCTGTCCTAATACCCAAACTTGACCATGGTAAAGAAATAATGTCTCAGATTACATATGTATCCCATTTCCCTGACACAGGGAACGAGATGCTGTGTCATGGCTTAATACTATGGGGGAATGCGCTGCAGGATGAGCTTATCATCTGGCTCACAGAAAACAAAGAGCGGGCTTCTGAAACCAGCGTGCACTTACCTGATTCGGAGGAGAGCGCAAGAGAAAAGGCGAAGCCTGTCTGCCAAACCAAGTTGTCAACGCCACAAGTGCAGTCTCTGCTTTGCCTCAGCACAAGCAGGACGCAACCTGCAAGGTGCAGCTGCCTGGCTTCCATCTAAATTAAGGAGACAGGCGGGAGTGGAGCGTTCTCAGTAAAAGTTCTCAGTAAAAGTGATTCCCAACAAAAAACACACATATTGTGTGTGTCACCCGCTGTGATGTAGCCTGAGCAGGGTGGCACACACTTCTTAAACTTTTTAGAACTAATTTTTTCTCATTTTTGCTTTCTTTCTTTGCTTCCTAGTGTGAATATCTTTTTTTAAATCTTTTTTCCAGTGACGCTTAAACCTGATTAATGTGCAGACAAATGGGCTTCCTGAAAACAAGAAGTTGATAACATATTTTGCAGGTGCTTTTTAAAGGCTTTGTGGCATGCAACTCTACGTCTTAAGACCTCTACTTGCCTATAAATAGGCTAAATAGTGTTCAGAATAGTTTTCAGACTAGGACATGCCTAAACCGGGTTTCCCATAGCATCAAGCCATGATGCAGCATTGAATTCCCTTGAAATTGAACTGACCTGCTGAGTGAATTTCAGGTAAGTAAATTTTATTTATTTATTATTGAAACAATGATTGTTGTGTTACTTCCCTATAGTTGCACAATGTTAACTTCTTTTATGTTTGTCTAGCTTGTAATAGTAAGACAAACAAAAATGTGTGTCAAACAAAAAAAGGCATGGGGAAAATTTATTAAAATGATGACACAATTTAGTGGAATTTGGTTAATTTAATTAATTAAAACAAAATAGTACTGAAACACAATACCTAATATCTGTCCAAGTGTTACACTTGATGCATTGTTATTGAATGACAATATTATCTATTTTCTGGAGTGGGGTAAGTGTAAACTACAACATTTTCTTTGGCATCTTGCTATTTCACATGCTAAATGTGATGAATGACACCTTCTGAAGCGATATTAGAGATCTAGTGTGCACTAAATGTAATGAGTGTTGCCATTTATCAGACCTTGGAAGGATTTGAGCACCACTTCCAGCACAGTGGTGACACCTGATGCATGTAACAGGTCATTCAGGCCATCACAAATGACAAATTACACCTCCACCAACTTGTGACAGTGATGCATCCCTTTCAGATGGACCACCCCGCCTCCCAATGACCATATTTTGTCTCACCACAGCTGATGTGAGGAAAACTCACATCAACCAAAGGAAGGCTGCTGGACCCGACAACATTCCTAGCAGGGTGCTCAAGGTGCCCCTCAGGGCTGTGTTCTTAGTCCACTGCTCTTAGTTCACTCTGCTGACTCATGACTGTGCAGCAATGTACAGCTTAAACCACATCAACAAGTTTGCTGATGACACGATCGTGGTGGTGCTCATCAGCAAGAACGACAAGTCAGCATATAGAGAAGAAGTGCAACAAGTGCAAATCTTATAGCCTGGTGTAGAGCCAACAACTTGTCTCGAAACGTTGCGACCATTGTCTGCTGTACATCAACTGATCCTCTGTGGATCTCGTCAAGAGCACCAACTTCCCTGGTGTTCACCTGGCAGGAAGCCTCACCTGGTCCCTCAACACCAGCTCCATCACAAAGAAATCCCAGCAGCGACTCTACTTCCTACAAAGGCTGAGTGTTGAGTTTTATTATTTGTATATGTTCTCAATTGACCATGTGACTGAGTTTTGGGAAGTGGGCGGGGTGACGCATCGGCATGCAATTATCAATAAATGGCCATTGCTCATATCCATGGGTGAGTGTGCACGCAGGCAAAACTGAACCCAATTGTTTCTGTGTGTTATGTTTTTCCTCTATTATGAGAACCGGCATTCTCAGGTCTTTTGGGGATGGTTGCGCCAACACTGAGAAAGGCACACCTCCCACCCTCCATTCTGACCACATTCTACAGAGGGGCCATCGAGAGCATCCTGAGCAGCTACATCCCTGTCTGGTCTGGGATTTGCTCTGTCTCAGACTGCAAGACCCTGCAGCGGATATTGAGGAAAGCAGAGAAGATCATCGGAGTTTCTATTTTTTTCTGTTGTGGACATCTACAACACACACTGCATTCTCAAAGCCAACAGCATTGCAGATGACCCCACACACCCCTCACACACACTTTTTAACCATCTGCCATCTGGTAAAAGGTATCAGAGAATACAGGTCCTCACAATCGGACTGTGTAACAGTTTCTTCCCCCAAGCCATCAGACGTTGTTTTATTCCACTATGTACTGTACCTGCTATATATGGTTGAATGACAACAATAGACTTCTAAACCTTTGAAACCATTCAGATCACCTTAGCAATAGCATATTAATGCTCTTGCATCCACCCAAAACACCATTGTATTTTGACAGCAAGTTTTGCAAAAGAAAGCATGGACGCTATAAAAGCACGTGCTTTGTGCAGCTTGGGTTAGCTTCTTCTATTCAGCGAAGCGCTCTATGTTGCATTGTGTGTCTATTGTTTGTCAGGGAGAAGGATCTGCTCTTTCCCTCTTATCAACTGAGGAGCTCGATGTTGAGAGTGTGGAAGAGCAGCGTGTGTCCCCACAGTATGATGATTTGGTGGAGGTTATTACTAGAGCGGTTGCCAGGCTGAACATCGACTGGCCCGCTGATAGCCATCCTAGTCAGCGTAAGAGCTTGCTGGATGAGAGATTTCTCAGCAGCCAGCTGGCACCCCCATGCCGGAGCCTGCCTTTTTTCCCCAACCTCCATGAGGAGGTCTCTAAGTCATGGAAAAGGCCATACTCTGCTCGCCTTTTTAGCCCTGCCTCTCAAATTTATGGCAACGTGGCAGGGCTCAGCGAGCAGGGGTACAAGGCGATGCCCCGGGTTGAGCAGACGCTAGCCAGCTATCTTTCACTCGGAATGGCATCGTCCTTGAAGGCTCCGGCCCTGCCCTCCAAGCCGCTGCGTAATACCTCAGCGCTGGTGGGCAGGGGGTACATGGCAGAAGGTCAGGCTGCCGCGTCCTTGCATACGATGGGCGTGCTGCAGGCATACCAGGCCGTACTGCTAAGGGGGCTTGATGAGAGCGAGGGCATCACATCTGAGGATGTGGTGGAGCTCAGGAAGACCGCCGATCTGTCTCTGCGTGCCACCAAGGAGACCACCTGTGCTGTGGGCAGGTCCATGGCAGCCTTGGTGGCTGCAGAGCGTCATCTCTGGCTTACCCTGTCTGACTTGAAAGACAGGGACAGGGTCTTCCTCCTGGACGCCCCGCTTGTGCCCTCGGGCCTGTTCGGTGACTCGGTTAACTCGGTCGTCGACAGGTTTCAGGAGGCACGCAAGCAAGCAGAGGCGTTCCAGCGCTTCCTCCCTCGCCGCTTTCACCCCCGAGGGGCTGGTACAGTGCTGGAATTCTTGCAGTCGTGTTTTGAGGCGGGATTGACTCACTCTACCCTGAAAGTTTATGTGGCGGTGCTTTCTGCCTACCACATCCCTATAAGTGGCTGTTCAGTGGGTAGACACCCCTTGGTTACACGTTTCCTCCGCGGTGCGCTGAGGCCTCGAGTGTGATCTTGAATTCCCCCCTGGGACCTGGCCGTAGTATTAGAGGCCCTAAGGCTAATTCAACATAGGGCAGGGGTCCCCTCACTATGGCGGAGTTCGCATCTCGTTCCCATAGCGTTTCGACGCAGCCCTGAAAGGGAACGTCTCAGGTTACGTATGTAACCCAGGTTCCCTGAAGGGAATGAGACGCTGCGTCTCGAGGCCATACCTCTGGTACCACCTGCTTGCGTTCGCTTCATTCTTGTTCAAAGCTAACCCGATCTGTACAAAGCACATGCTTTTATAGCGTCCTGGTCATGACGTCACCCCATCTGTGACGCCACGCCCCTAATTTCGTGATTTGACACACCTGTATCAGAGTGCATAAAAGCTGGTAGTGTTCCCATAGCGTTTCGACACAGCCTCTCATTCCCTTCAGGGAACGAGGGTTACATACGTAACCTGAGACGTTTTCCTGTCTGTGCGATCTGACTACAATTAGCAGAAAAGTGTTATTACATTTGATGAAAGATTATAAAGATTATTTTTCTTTAAATAATGTTCACTGATGGGAACAGGGACATTTCTAACAAAAGTAAATGGAGTCATTTGAATTCTAGTATTGTTGGTTTCTCATTTTCCCACTGTGAGGTGATGATGTTGTTTAAGATTTCCTAGGGTTTCACTCACAAAAAGAACCCTGTGGCCTTCAGCTGTTCTGTGGGAACACGACTGGACGCTATACCAAACGCCTGATTTACATTGACAAATTATGATAAATGACTGGAGTCTATATCCTCCAGCTACTTTCACTCTTATACATACAGCAAAATTACAGAAGTTCCCTTAATGGCATTTATTGCCTCAGCGCTTATATTTGAGTGAATTCATAGCCAGCAGGCTGAAATTAATATTCATATGCTTTGAATATTCACCTCTGAAGGTGTAACTTGGAATGTTTCTCTGCTGCCCCCTAATTAAATCAATTATCCTGAGTGTAGAAACATTAGGGCTGTTAGAAGCCAAGCTCATTTTCTTAAAGTGGTATATGGGTAATATGGGAAACATTACAATACAACAAAATATACCCTACAATATAAAAAAAAATTACAAGATAATATTTAATGACCTGAAATTAGTTATAGTGCATTGGTGTATTAGGTATCACAAAGAAAAAATTAACAACATTTTTGTACAGCATTAATTAAGTTTAATTTATTAAGGTTAACGCTAATAGATACAAACAGACCTGATATTGTTCCTTTTCTATTTATGTGATGAAAAATGTTCATTTATACAACGTTACATGTAAATTTTTCAATCCATGCAGTTTATGTATGTTAAAATGAATTAATCAAGATTAACAACTAAAACAGAAAATATACATTTATTTTATTAATATATTTGACTGTTTCCCCACCATCATTAGTGGGTAGCACTAAAGACTTTGCTATGCTTACACTAAATTCTTATTTTCTGGAGATATTGTAAAATCATGAATAAGGTTGCCAGGATTTACACAATTATCCGCAAAATCAATCAATGCTAAAACTCGAAATATCTCACCCCCACACCAAGAACACAGGTTACAAAAGCCCTGTTATGCATTATCAGGTTTCCATGCCATTGCGGGCCTATTGCATTATTCATTATTAAATATAAATCACTTAATACAACAAAGTAAAATAATTTATCTGTCATTCCCAGGCATAATTGTTGTATTAAACTGTGTATTAATCATTGCTTCACTGTAACCATGAGCCAGTCTAGTGCTAAAATTGTCAGGTCAGTGGGCATGAGACTCCTCCCACTTCAAACTTCAAGTAGAGTCAAGAGATGCCCGGTGGACCAGAGGGTTCCTTGTTGCACAAGCTGAAACCTCCTTTACTACATTCATCAAGCTAGCCCTGCACAGGTGGTTAGGCAGGCGATTTCCATTTCCAAAGCTGCATCTTTTTTAGCGTGGTAAACAGCCCTTCACGAACTTCCTGACTACCGCCTCTGTCAACGTTTTCCTCTGACATGTGCCACTTTGAAGTCTCTGATAGAAGCACATCAGTGCTCATGAAACCCGTTAAAAAATCAGAGTACCAAAAAGATGGACTATTTTTAGGCTGCACAAGTGTTTCACGTGTCTTTGATTGGAGCATTTGGGGATGATGCTATCACTTCCTTGCTGTTCAGAAATCTGTCACAGTGGAGAGGTTTTAAAATCATTTTTAGCATAAGACATTCTTATCATCACCTTCTATTTCAGAGGTTTAGGAGAAGCAGTTTGCTTCAGTTTTGCTGGAATGGTTTGCTAAATTAAGTCTGATATCAGCTGTGTAATTAAATCAATAGTTAGACA
The DNA here is from genome assembly GCA_036877625.1 of Ambastaia sidthimunki. Classification (NCBI taxonomy): domain Eukaryota; kingdom Metazoa; phylum Chordata; class Actinopteri; order Cypriniformes; family Botiidae; genus Ambastaia; species Ambastaia sidthimunki. The sequence goes on from JAZGTK010006343.1 coordinate 11,145, forward strand.
TGCGGAGGCCTGTGAGGGCCTGACCTTTTGTTTCTTTAAGTTCTCATCCAATTACACACAGGAGTTCTGCATACAGAAGAGCCCAGAGCAGAGCAATGTCATGATGGGTTTCACCATCTGGGATTTTATTTCTAATATACTTTACTTACTTTTTTATTTATCAGTGTAGGCGATCTGTATTTTTAGACTTTTTAAAGCAATTTTTGATATTGATTACAGAGTTGAGAAATCTGAACATATACAGACCAATGAGTGTACACAATGTGTACATGACTGAGAGATCATTCACACTAGAGAGAAGTGATAATTATGGTAATACACACCATCACACAGCTTTAATGTTATTTTAAAAAACAAGTGTACTTACACTTATTAATAAAACTATATTCTGAATAAACGAATGTTTCAGAAACATCACATTAAACAATACAGAAAAATACTACAAAAAGACTTACATGATCAAAAACAATATGCATTGTAAAAATTTCAATATGCTGTACTTTATAACAGAGAAAAATTATTTCCTTATAGTTTACTAAAAACTCTTAAAAGATTTTCTATGTATTTATCTTTTTGCAAATTATTTTATGTATCTATAACTGTTTGCCTTTCTGTTTCCTTCACCACTGCATCTCTCTCTCTCTCTCTGGTGATTATATAGTGCTCTCTTTCCTTTATCGTGGCCTCTTGAGTTCAGGCAATCAGCACTGGTCCGAATCTGTGCTACCCAGCCTATTTCCATAGCAACCGTCCACACTTGATCAAACTCCTATTCATCAAATGACACTCCAGTGACCTATTAGTGCATCAATGAAGTTTATAGCCTTCTAGGTAAAACTGTAGCAATAGTGCTTATAATTTACACTTCATAGGCTTCGTTTAGGACTTCAACAGAATAAGACTAAGATATAAGATATAAGACAGGTTCTATTCAGAAGGCATCAAATGAGACAGATCAGGGCATTCCTGTATATTATTCTTGTTCAATATGTGATGTTTCTTCTGATTGTGCTGTGATGTATTTTGCATCATTAGAAGGGTAAAATATTTGTCATTATAGATTTTGCTGACATTAGACAAATATACACACATTACATTTGTAACAGATAATTTAATCTCTGATGCCACCAAAATTCTTATTAAAAATTTGGATTATGTTGGTTTATGGTTATTTAAACTATGTGACTTTCACTATGTTGTGAGTAGTGAATCAGTGAACGAGAAAGTGATGTTTGATGCAGCATGTAAAATTTGCATGGATGTAATAATGAATACAGTAATGAATACAGCAATGAACACAATATTGAAGAATACAGTGATTATTATAGCAATTAGTGCAGTGATGAATACAGCGATGGTACAGTAATTAATACAATAATGAATACAGTAATAAAGCGATGAATACAGTAATAAATACAGTAATTAATACAATAATGAATACACTGAGTACAGTGATGAGTACAGTAATGAATACAGTAATGAGTGCAGTGAGTACAATAATTAATATAGTAATGAGTACAGTGATGAGTATTGATTACAGTAATGAGTACAGTAAAAAATACAGTAATGAATACATTATTCCTAATAGTTCTTTATTGTCTTGTAACGGTAAATGTTTTTAATTTGATTACATATGGATGATACAACAAACAGGAAAAGCACAATTTTATCTCCCCCAGTCCCCTCTAGCAAAGAAAGAGGGTAAAGGTGTAAAACTTCATCATCTGAGCTCTCAGGGGCTTGGAGGGGCCTCACAGGAGGGACATAGAGATACTCTGTCTGGAGGTTCAGCACAGTGACTGTGAGAGACAGCAGTGAAGCACTGTTTACCCCGCGGGCCAGCCAGCAGCTGGTCAGACCACCGGCAGTGACCCTATGACAGAGATCGAGAACGTCACACATACCCATTCATTACCCTCACAAATTGTGCTGCCAGAGAAATCCATAGTGTGTGACCGACCTGCAATGATGTGTCCAGAGGGTTGCCAGTATGTGTTGGGGAGTTGACAAACATCCTCTGTGAGCAGAGACGCTTGCGTAATGGAGACTCCAACATTCCTCACAAGTCTAAAACCTTTGTTGGGTCGGGTTTTTCTGTGTAGACCCACCAGTAAAGTCTTGTAATTACTGATCAGAACGAGTGTGTCTTATTAAAGTCACAGATACTATAACGTAGGCGATCACAAAACAGGCATGAAGCAATCAAAATCCAAAATAAACGTTTTTCATCCAAATAATCCAAGATGAACAGGCATGAACAGGTAACACAGAGGACACGCAACATCACAATACAATCACCGACCAACTTGACCAAACAGGAAACGATTTAAATACACAGACTAATCAAACATAAACGGGACACAGTTGATACTGATTACACTCAACAAAAACAGGAAACTCGATATATGGGCAAACAGAACAAATCACAAGACAGTCCAAACGGGGGTGTTACAGTATGCCCCCCTTCCAGAAGGTGCGACCCCGTGCCGTAAAAAAACAAAAACAGACAGATAGTCCATGGAGGGGCTCTGGCGGGGGTCGGACTCCTGGAAGAGGGACCAACCAGACAGTCCAGACATGACGATGGAGACAGGACGATAAAGACACATGGAGGGCTTGGAGCAGAGAGAGCTGGGCAGGACCCAGGCCACAGCCATGATGATGGTCCACTGCGGAGCTGACAGAGGGCTGGCGACAGAGCTGGCGACTCCAGTGGACCGACCAATGGAGGCAGAGCAGGTGGACTTGGAGCCCGATGCAGAGACGGAGAGTCTATGATCCTCGGTGACAATGAGGATCCGGCGGGCCGAGGCAGAGCAGATGTCACCTGTGACCGAGGCGAAGGCAGGGATCCGGAGGGACGCTGTGGAGCCGGTGCAAAAAGCAGACCGAGGCGAGTCAAGAAGGATGGAGGAGTCAGACCAAGCCGGTGGAATGGAGGGACGAGGCGTAGCCAGAGGAGTAAAATCCAGATGGACTGACGGGACAGGGTGGAGATGAGTGAGCTAGGTGGCATGGTGGAGCTGCAGGGTCGGAGGTCAGAGGCAGAGTCCAGGATCCAGAGACTAGTGGCGATGGTGATGGGTTCTCCAGCCACGGCGCCGATGGTGGCTGGCAGCCCTGCAGCTCAGCCACTGCACAGATGGTGGGCTGAGGGTGAGCGAAAAGACTGTCAGTTGCCAGCCGCGATGTGGCTGTTCTGTCATGGCAGGTATATTCTAACATGAATTGGGGGGTGGGTGGGAAATCTTGGTCAGACATAATATCCAGAACACAGTGCATGAAACCCAGTGTTGGCTCACCCTCAGCGCTTGTGCAGTGAGTGCTCCCTCGTCCTTGTCATCCACCTCATGCTCCACCGCCAGCACACTCACCTGGTCTGACGGCACAGGCTCGGCCTCAGCAATGAACCATGGCTCTGTCGCACACTCGTCCGATGGCTTGACGGTCGCCAGGAGCTCGGACTCTCCGTCAGATGTGCTCTCGAGCAGTGGCTCTGCACTCGTGGATGATGTAGGGCTGGGCACTGGGTCAGGAGTGGAGCTGTCATCCCTCTTGGCGACCACAACGGTGACAGCACCCACTCAACATAGGCCAGAAGGCTCTCCAAATGGGGTGTTACAGATGCATACATTTTTCAGACAATTAACCAATTACTGTCATTTACATACATAGTGTAAAATTCCAGTAACAAAAAATTGTTTTTTTTTTTACTAGTTTTGAACAGTTCAGACCTGCTGCCACAATTATTTTAATATGGGTCAATTATAAGAGTAAAAAGCCAGTGCTTATCTTGAGTTCTGATAACACAGCACAGTTGCTTGAACTGCTTTAATGGACAATAGTTCTTTATTACCCACATCATATTTTCTCTCAGCTGGGGAAATTTCTTTGAGATGAATGCACATGGAAACATTTTACTGGGACATTGAGCCAATCACATGAGCCAATATTTCATTCACAATAGTCAAACTTTATTGTCAATCATACCATGTAACAGTAATTACACAGTGGATCAAAATTGTGTTTCCCCAAACTCCAAATGTGCAGGTATTAATATAACACAACAACATATAACATAAAAGTGCACACAGACATCATTAAATAATTAAATAAACACAACATATACAGACAGACAGTGGGACATATAACATTTTGCACAGTGTGCTTGAAGTGAAGTCAATTTGAGGTGAAATTGAAAAAGGGTTCAAATATAGTAAAGTGCAGGTGCAAAATAGCAGCATGGAGATTTATGAATGTAAACTATTGTGTTCTTGTACATATAAAGAAAAATGTGCAGGCATCTATGTTTTATGTATATAAAAAATGTATGCATATAAATTATTTTAACAGTCAGTTGGTCATTGTAGGTGTAGTGGTTATCATGTTCATGGAGTTTTCTTGAGTGAGTTTAGTAGTCTGATGGCCTGTGGGAAAAAGCTGTTGCTGAGTCTGGTAGTCTCGCACCGCATGCTGCGGTAGCGCTTGCTGGATGGTAAGAGGGTAAACAGGTCGTGTTCTTGGTGGGTGGGGTCTTTGGTGATATTGATGGCTCTCTTGCAGCAGTCAGACGGGTATAAGTCCTGAATGGATGGTTGGGCTGAACTGGTGATCTTCTCTGCTGTCCTCACCACTCTTTGTAGGGCCTTCTGGTCAGCAGCAGAGCAGCTGCCGTACCAGACTGAGAGGCTGCTGGTGAGAATGCTTTCAATAGCACCCCTGTAAAAGGTGGTGAGTGCAGAAGAGGGGAGGTCAGCTCTCCTCATCCTGCAAAGGAAGTGGAGGCGTTGCTGTGCCTTCTTGACTAGGGAGGTAGTGTTGGTTGTCCATGTCAGATCGTTCGTGATATGCACCCCCAGGAACTTGGTGCTTCTCACAGACTCCACAGCACTGCCATAGATGGTGAGTGGGGTGTGTGACATGTGTTTCTTCCTGAAGTCCACAGTTATTTCTTTTGTTTTGTTGACATTGAGTTGTAGGTTATTGATGTCGCACCAGTTGATGAGTTGTTTTACCTCCTCTCTCCTCTCATCGTCACTGATGAGGCCCACCACTGTTGTGTCATCTGCAAACTTAATGATGTAGTTTGAATCGTGACTGGCACAACAGTCATGTGTCATCAATGTGAACAGCAGAGGGCTTAGCACACATCCCTGGGGGACCCTGGTGTTCATGATGGTGGTCTCTGAGGAGTTATTACCAACTCTTACTGTCTGTGGTTTGTCGGTAAGAAAGTCCAGTAGCCAGTTGCATTGTGGGGTGCTGATGCCTATTGCGTTATTTTATTCACCAGGTGTTGGGGGATGACTGTGTTAAAGGCGGAGCTGAAGTCGATAAACAGCATCTGCACGTAACTGTTTTTGTTTTCCAGATGAGCCAGGCATAGATGATGTGTTGTGAAAGTGAAAAGTGAAATGTTTTTGTCAGTTATGGTTACCCATAACTGAAATGTGACCTCTACATTTAACAAATCCTTCATGAGGAGTGAACACACACTGCAAGATGTGAACACACACACACCCGGAGCAGTGGGCAGCTATCCCTGCAGCGCCCTGGGAGCAATCGGGGGTTAGGTGCCTTGCTGAAGGGCAATTCAGTTGCTACCTGCTGGCACTGAAATCGAACCTACTGATTACAGGCCCGAATCCTTAACCAGTAGACCACAACTGCCCCCTGTTGCTATGGCATCATCAGTGGAGCGCTTGGGACGGTATGCAAACTGGAATGGGTCCAGTGTAGTGGGAGACATTATGATGAGAGTGAGTTCTATGGGCCAGTAGTCGTTCAGTATTGTGGCTGGTGATTTCTTGGGTAGCGGTATGATAGTGGTGGCTTTAAAGCATGCTGGTACGATCGCTTGGCTCAGAGAGGTGTTGAAGATATCAGAAAATGTCAGTAAGTGAGTCTGCACAGTCTCTAAGCACACGCCCAGGTATGTTGTCAGGACCTGCAGCTTTCCTGGGGTTCACCTTAAGTAGGGTCCTCCGCACATCAGCTGGGTCCAGGTGAAGGGTTTCATCTGGGGTCTTTTGTGTCTGTGAAATGTGATTAGATGCTCCTGATTAATAGTGTTGTGTAGGCTAGAATTAACATAACAGAGAGATAGTCCGAGTTCCCCACAATAGAACACAGAGATTTTTTGCATTTTTAGCATTTTTTGCACAAAATGAGCTCATTTAGTGGATAAATTTGTGTAAAATTTCTCCAAACGTCCCAACTTTTCTGGAATTCGGGTTGTAGTGCTGAACGGAAATGGGCATCTGTTCTTAATGATTATTGAGATATTGAGTGCTCGATAATCTATGCAAGGGCATAAGTCACCATCCTTTTCTAGACAAAAGAAACCAGAGGCTGCTGGAGAACTGTTCTGCAATATGTATAATATATAACTTCTTCAATATATTTTTCCATGGCTTGAGTTCAGGAATGGAAAGAGGGTAAACCTTGCTCTTGAGTAATGTAGTGTTGGGAACCAATTCTATAAAACAATCTCATGGATAAGGTGAAAACTGGGTGACTCTAGATTTGCTGAAAACTTCAAGTAATCTGAGTATTCTGAGGGAATCTGGACATGTTTGTCAGTTACGGGACTGTTTATGCTTGTAGTATAACATAGTACACGCAGTTGTATTGGTGGCATTGGGAAGAGCAAATGGTGACCACTGAATGAGTTCTCTTGATCTGAGCATTGTGGATAGCGAGCCATGGGAGACCCAGTATTATGGGGTCCTTGGGAGATGATACTACTTATAGTGAGATGGTTTCAAAATGGAAGAGTATTGTCTGAAGGCGTACAGGAACTGTTTGATGAGTAATACCTTCTTCAATTGATTATTGAAGGCTGTGATGTTTATGGGAGGTATACAAGGCAAGACCGGGATGTTGAGTTCGTTACCCAGTTCTTGATGAATTAGACTGAGAGCAGATCCGGTAGCTCTTGAGCATGGCTATCCGTACAGAGACAAAATTTCACAGGAGTAGCACAGGGATTATTGTGAAGGAGGATATCTAGTTTAATAGTCATGGTGATTGATTAAGATTGGCTGAGACGTCTTTACATGCAAGCTCAGCCTGTAAGGCAGGATTAAGACCCTCTCTAAACACTGTCATGAGGGCTACATCGATCCAACCACTTTGGGCGGCTAGTGTGTAGCACTGCCACATAAGCGACACGTTATAAAATACTACTGTTTAATATAGTTGATAATTGTGTGCGCCTGATATATCATTTCGTTTAATTGCTGTGTGGTTCCCGTTGACGGCTCTTTTTTTCGTATTGGGAATATACTTCACTTCTATTGGATTATTTCACCTGTGAGGACGAAAAATCACCCATCCACAAATCGGACTTCCTCTTTCGCTGTCTCAGCCAGTAAGATTGTTCCAAACTTGAACAAAAACTTTCTCCATAATCTTTGTATAATACACTTGAGTTTGTTTACGTTTGTGGTTTGTTTGTCTGTTTCCTTGTGGGGATGTTTATTAGGGAGCGAGTCCCTATTTATTAGTGTGCGGTTCAGCGTCATATATGCAAATCGTTATAAGTGTGTGAAACAACTGCAAACTGCAAAATTCTGATGCCGCATAGAAAGATTTCAATTCAATTTTATTTATATAGGGCTTTTTACAATGTTACATTGTTTCAAAGCAGCTTTACACATTATACTGCAATAAATTTAAAAAACAAAAAAAACATAAATTAGAAAAAAATGATTAGACAATTATGCCTGACATGCTGCCACATATGCCTTGCCCATCAGATTGGAAGTAACCCTACACAGTTTAGAGGGCAAGGCAGGTTTCCTCCATGACGACACCATAGAGGGAGAGGGATAGCCCGTAAGCGTCTCTTCAGACCGGCCCAACAACGGAATCCAATGGCGTGGGTGAAGGTATCTCACGTGTTCTGTTTTTATTCAGCACTTTTGTAAAGGTTTTCTCAATTTATTATAATTTGGTTTAATTTACTCTGTGGCTAGTTCCAATCTAACTCCAACTTTATATGAAATTTAGATTAGTTGTTCAAAATTATCTGTTGATCATAATTTAGAGTTTCATTTATATTTATAAATTGTCATACTCTTAGTTATTCTTTCATTAGGGACCCAACATCGCAGTCTTGAGTCTTGTGCCGGCCGATATACACGGATCTCACAGACACAAAACTGTCATTCTGATTTTAGTCAGAGGTTGCCAGAGGTTGGGAAACTAATATTATTAAATCTGGCCGCCATATGCTTGCTCTAATTTAATAATAATTATCCTAGTCACAATCATGCAACGTGCTAAGTCAGGTGATAGACAGAAATCTGGAGATCTTGGTTAATGTGCTCCCTGCTCCATTCAAACTACAAGTCCCCAGTATGATCTTATCCTGACACATATTTTGCAGGAACAATCAGACCCCTTCTATATGTTACAAAACAAACCAATCACAGCTATGATACAAAACTATTTTTATTTAAAAGCTGAACATTCTGACATTATGAAATAATGCTTTAAAAAAATTAACTGAATTACAGTGACTAATAGCAATTGTTTTTCCAAATTTAAACAGAGCAAAAAAAATTGGAATCACACAATGTTGAGGAAACAATTATGGAATCACTTCGACTATAATATGTAAATAATAGTTTTAGATAGTTTTAAAAATAGTTTTGTATCATAGCTGTGATTGGTTTGTTTTTTATAAAGTAAAAACCTGGGTGAACATCCTCAAAGTATGTTGACTCCATAATTTTTGCCAGTGGTTGTACATAGAATCTTTTTTCCACAAACAACATCATCTTGTGCCCTAGTTCATGCACAAACACACACCATCACCAGTCAGAGCAGTGAGTCACAGCAGCTCTTAAAGCAGACCTAATACAATATGACAGGCCCACAGGTCACATGTGTGTGCTGTGTCCTACTTAACCTACTTCTACAGTCCATTTAGGTCATCTATCGGTCCACCTTGGAGCCTAAAGCCTCTGGTGACTTGTTTATCTGATCCCAACAGGCCCCTTTGACCAGGAACACTATCCCAGTCCTTACCAATTGATCTGATGTGATGGAATAGTGACCTGAGTTGTTATGAGTGCCTGTTTGTGCACCAACAAGCCCTGACAACATTGCTGACTAGACCTTGATGTAAAAAAGACCAGCATGGCTATTTTTGTGTTTGTGCATGAACTAGGACACAAGATGATGTCGTTTTTGGAAAAAAGATGCTATTTACAAACTACTGGCAAGAATTATTGAGTCACCATACTTTGAGGATGTTCACCCAGTTTTTTTATTGGTAAAGAAAAGGTAAAATACCACAACCAAAGTAAAAATGCTGTAAATGACAAAAAATGTCTCTATAGCTCTGATCCAACAATGACTTCACCAGGACGGTACTCCAAGATTGCTGGAGAAAGAGATCCATTAGCATTCATTCAATCTTAAAGGCATTTTCTTGAATGCAACCTAAAGAATGTGACCTGATACAAAGACTACAGATATTAACAAGACATGTGCAGCTTGTTAAAACAGCTGCAACTCTTTGAGGAGAGCTGGTGACTTCGGCCCTTCTGTGGCCCTTTCTTAAGACTTTCGCCCTTTGGCCAAAGCACTTTTTCACCCCTGAGTGGGGTACAATTTAAGGTCCCCTCCTCGGCACTACTGCCAGTCGTGCCTTAAGCCTCTGTCCTCCTCCCTTCTGGGAGAATGACCAGTAGAAGCTTAACTGTGTGTGTCCAGTGTGAGCACTGGACGCATACGTCCACAGAGCTGCCCTGTGGATGACGTCTGACCAGCTCGTTGTCTGCTTTGGGTAT
>JAZGTK010006344.1:0-20945 GCA_036877625.1 Ambastaia sidthimunki
TATACTGGAAAAACAGCACAGCTACCATCCATATAGATTTCAGCTGTTTTATTATGGTCGAGGATTATAGGGCTCTGGAATAGGTTATATTTCATAAAATATGATTAAAACGACTAGGTTTGGCATTTAACAGATTAAAATGCCCAAAGCAGTCACATTATTGAGCAGCACCCAAGATGTTTGCAAACAAGAAGGTATTTTGAGCAAATAATTAATCAAATTATACAGAGCCAGGACAGTGAAAGAGTGTGTGTATCGATATTGCATAAAAACTCATTTCGAGCTTTGAGATGAACTGGTAACGCTAAATAAGTGGCTGTCTGTATTTTAATGTGCAGACAGTACAACACAAACCATTTCTTATTTCCCCATAACTGTAAGTGAATTAAAGGTTGCCTTTGTCTCTTTAAATAAATTCCATTTTGATAATAGAAGTATAGAATCAAAATACGACTCTGGACTTGGTCAATACATAATTACACGTTTAGCATCTGTATTTTGTACAGCATTTTTTAAAAAGAACTTTTGATTAAAAAAAAGCAATAAATAACGCCTTTTCCCTTAATTTAAAAGCATTTCAAAAACATTCATTCAAGAAATCAACTTTCATTTTAAGGCACTGGAATGAAATGCATTGTGGGTAAGTGCATAAATACTGTTTTTGTTCAACAAAAAGCTTCAACAACAATCCAAAACAGACATGATGCTGGTGAGGGGAAAGCCTACTGTACAAACACGATTTCAAAGCTTGTTTGACACACTACTAAAAATGTTTTTAAACGTACAGTGTAGTTTGAGACATTTTGTACACCAGCCTTTAAACAGCATTCAGTCCAGATCAATAAGGTTGATTACAGTTGATCCTTAGTGGAGACATATGTGAGATTTCTGTGTCTTTTCTCAGGAGAAATATCTGAGATGTAGGACACCTAAGCAAAGGTTTTCATTTGCTCTCTGTTTAACTTCAGCACTATCTAGTAGAAACAATTGAGATTAAATTGATTCTTAAATCAAACTGATCTTGTCTGTGATTATTTTGCCGTATGGGTATTCTCCCAGCTAACAATTTGTTGTAAGAACATTTCCCTAACGTTTCCATTAAGCAGCAAAAGTGTTAAAAACCTAATGTTATGTTAAAACCTAAATTTCCTAATTAGCTGGGTTATTCATTCCTATCCATCAAACACTTTGTTTTCTCTGTGTCAGAACTACCCTAAGAATGTCACATATGGATATAGCTGTTATTTGTGCAGCCAAAACAACAATTACAAACCAGAGAGGTGTAATGGTCCTCTAAAACAATGAGTGTGAGTTTCTAACAGCAGACAGGAATTTATGCACAGCCATTTTCCTCATTACAACCTCCATAAATTATTTTCAGGTCAGATTTAAAAAGAAGCACCCAGGCCAACGTTCTCTTTTTTCCAAATTAAAATCTGTTTATCATGAATTTAATTGGCTAAGACTTAACACTTTAGAGGCTAATGCTGTAACAAATTCAACAATATTAAAAGCATAACAAATACAACAATATTAAAAGCATATGCATGAGATGGATTAACACTGCTTGCCCATCATATTTTGATGCGTCATCCAGATATAAGATTATCCTTCAGCAGACCACATCTTAAATAAACAATAACATTAATCCCAGCATAACTATACTGCATAACAGCATAACATTCAGATTTTGGTATTTTATTGCAGGTTTGACACATGCTTCTTCTTCTGTTACTCTGAGTTCTGGTTGTTTGTGCTGCATTTTGTTGCTCACATTGTTTTATTTATTCTTTAAAATAATGTATAAAGTGTTCCTACTGTCTTTTGTTTTGTGATATCACAAAAACAACTGCCTTAAGAAATCACATTAGTCTTTGTGACAGCCTTGAAAAACAGCAAATCTCAGCACATCCTATCCCCCTCTGTCTGTCTGTCTGTCTGTCTGTCTGTCTGTCTGTCTGTCTGTCTGTCTGTCTGTCATTTTCTGACATCAATTTTGTTGATATATCTTAGGAAGGCCCCAGCTAACAGGGAACATTCGCAGAACGTTGCTTAATGTTCTCTGAACGTGATAAAAAACATTCTTGCAATGAAGTTAGCAGAAGCATATATCAGATTGATCAGGTCAATAGATCAATGTTTTTCTTAAGTTGTTAGTGAAACATTTAAAAAACATTACAGAATTAACGAAATGTTTGAATGTTTTTACAGCCAAGCAATGACATTTACGGTCATTAACTTTCAAAATAACATTTTAAACTTTTTTAATACATAAAGGAAATGTTAGGGAAACGTTCTTACAACCTAAATTGTTAGCTTTTTTGATAAGTCTGTCTGTGCTAAATGAAATAGCAAGATGGCCAAGCCAACACTGCCTACAGCAGCTTCAAATTGTCCTTAATAGTTGGGTGACGTCTATACTGCATGTGAAAACCACTTTAGAACAGAAATAAACAGTCTAAACAGGCCTGATTTAAAAATATCTAGTTGAAAATATAGACTGACATTTTTGAATACTGCTTTGGCCAAGTTCAGTCAAACTAAGAATTCCACAGAAAAATATTTCTATCCACAGATGCTGAAAGTTTTCCATAAGCCTCCACACACCCAGCCAATAATATTTCATGGCTCCACCACCCTTAGAGGAAATCTCCTGAGCCAATCTTCTGGAGTAACAGCTTTTGTCTGCTCCTCGTACCACTGCTCTCATGAACACACACTCACACACACACACACACACAGGTCTGAATGTGCCACATAGTTTCTAGTGAGTCAGAAATGGTGACGTTCAGTGTTAAGACACAAGGGAGGGGCAGGTGGAGAACTGCACAACAAAAATGATTCATGGTTTACAAAACTGAGATTCAGTTTACACCAGTGACGCCTGAAACACGTTCTGTGTAACTGTGTGTTTTTGCCTTTAAACTCACTCTTCAAAGAATTATTTCCCCTACAACAAAACAATTCTGTCTTTATTTATTTATGTCATTCTAAACGTATATGACTGTTTTCGGTGAAAGTGGTTTGGTTCCTCAACAATCTTACATTGCCTTCAAGTTATACATTTCATCAGTGTGTGCGAGTTTCCTGGGAATCGAACCCACAACATTTGCGTCGCTAACACAATGCTCTACCAACTGAGCTGTTTTTGTGTAAAACAGTGTGAAAGAGAGCTTAACACTATGGCTAAGATCCAGTGTATAAACAAACTATTATGATAGTTACCGAGGGAGGTGAGCAAATATCATTCAAAGCTATTTATAACGCTGTAGTTTTGCAGCCATTGCAACACAAGGTTTGATTGATCAGGCCATTAAAGCACTTTTTTCTCCTCCCAGCAGGTTGCCATATTTCTAATGCCTTATTTCTTTTTCCTCAATTGTTCATGCAAAGCCTCATGAATTGAAAACTGATGTTACCAGCAGTATTTCTCCATAACTGTGCATGTATGCATGCATTTTTAAAATAACTTCTAGTAAATCATTCTGCATATTATCAAAGCCGGGCGAAGCACCGTGGCTCTCAGGTGAACCAGGAGCAGAGTCACTGTTTACACTGCAAAAAAATCACACCGTGAATCATATCTTTGTCTGCTTCTTTGAGTAAATATATCTTAACATGCTTAGAAAAACATCCAAAAGATGCATTTACTTACGAAACAAAACTGCCTTAAGAAATAAGTGCATTTATCTAGTTTCATGTGCAAATACTTTTTCCTTTCCTAGTTTAAATGTGCAAAAGCAACAGTAAGACACTGATATACAAACTTCCTGTGGTGTTTTTTTTGTTTCAGATTGCTTGTTTGTACGAGCAGTCAGACATCTCAACTTCTGGCTCAAGCAACGGTGTCGGGGGCTGAAATCAGGAAGAAATGTGTAAAAACAATTATTATTTTTGCAGTTCCATTTGGTCTGAAAGCCCAAAAGCACATTTTTTATAGCCTCCTTTTTTTCCTCGCAGTGTAGGTTGTTTAAGCACAGACTTCCATCACAGAATGAATTCATATGCAGATTTCAAAAATCAGAGCAGCTTTTCCCACATAATGTGAGCAGAGCTGTGCTGGTTTACTTTGTTTCATAAGTGATGTTACACTTCCATTGCTCTAGTTACTGCATCCAATCTAGGCCATTGCTCAAGTTTGAATGTGTACTGCTGGACAGAGGCAGGCAGGCAGGCAGCTATAACCTTTAACAAGATGAGAAATGGACTCATCCGTGTGAAACAGAGCTAAAGCTGCTAGCCCAGTTATCATAATTTGACCCGGAACAAGCATGACAAAAACATACTCCCAGATTAAGACTTATTCTCTTTCTCTCTCTCTCTTTCACTGTTTTCCTTCCACCTGATTCATTTCTCTCCATAAGACATTTCACATTAACCTCTAACACAAGCTCTCCGCTCTGGTTCCAGTCTGGAAGAACCTCGCTGATTGCGATCAACGCTCTTTGGAAAATCACCATCAGTTGCTTTGTCACTGAACTCCGTTTACACTGATAACATTTCATCAACAGAAGAAGCTGTGTTGATGCATCTCTGATCTTATTCCCACTCATCACAGGCTCAAGAGAAGCTGGTCTTCAATTCACCTGTTCCTGTCATATTCAATTTAATCTCCAGAAGGTTCAGTCTCTAAATTCTCCTCCCAGTAAAGGACAAAACTATCCCAAAAACGTTCAAGAGTCAATATAAGTAAAAGGAGGCTTTACTACATTGTTTATGTGATATATTGCATATAGCAATATTCCAGCTAACAGGGAACATTTTAGAACATTGGCTAATTGGCTAAAAGTTCCCTTACAGTTATCAAAAATGTTCTTGCAGTCATGTTAGTAAAACCTTTTTTAACATTATATATCATAAATATAAAAAATGTTGAATGTTCAAAAAACCTTTTAAGAGCTTTAAATACTTAATGGAAACGTGAGGGAAACGTTCTTACAACCTAAACTTGTTTTCTGGGCTAGCTGATTTGTCTAGCATAGAATCACAATTCATTCATTAATTAACCAGGATGCATTTTTGTCTCATATACAAGTGGCAGATGCTTATACTAAATTAATGACCTTCTATGAATATGATTCCTGTGTAATGCAGTACATTTGTTCTGCCTTTTCAGATTTATGTTGTTATTTAAGAAGGAAACGCTCCACTAGGTTTATAATTATATTAATTTAGGTAGAATGATTACAGTATTGGCTAATTGGTGACCTCTATTCTCTTCTATAAGAAATATGCACAATCACTGTAAGAATGTCTGGGACTGAGTAAATATATAACCAATGTGCCAATCCATTTCATTCATTTCAACCTGTTCAATCTCCCTGTATTCGCTTTCATCCTTCATCCTTTCCTGAGTCGATAATAAAATGCCCCCTTGATGTAGTTATATTGATTTGTTTTCTTCAGTTGGTGCTAAATTAATTTGCGTCAAGCACTTTGAGGTAAGGTCAGCCTGACATTTTTAAGTGACTGCTTTTCTTGCACTTCTGTAAAAAGATGCATTCTTTGTTAGAAAAATTGCATCGGTTGAACCTTCAGCCAGGCAGCCTTAAAGGTACGGTAGGCAATTTTGGAGAGGCCTGCGATAGCAAGCTAGCTTTGAAAGCATAAGATCCCGCCCCCTTTAGAAAGCTCCCCAAAGCCACGCCCCCTTCAACATATAAACACATACATAATTTGACAGGCAAGTAGGCCATCCTATCGTTGCACTCAGATCGAATGCAATGATTGGATGAACATTTTATGATCCTGTGTCTTCCACAGAGGATATATATTTATATAAACATTTATTTATAAGAACATGTATAGGTTACTTTACATGATTGCTATCAGGATGTGAAGAGACTTTTAACAAAAATGTTTCTGGAAAAGATCGCCAACCCTGCCTTTTAGAACAATGTATCCCAGGCATCTATAAGTAAGCATATATTTAAGAGAAATGACCATCACATTGGCTATGAGAGTGTTATGGTAGGGTTGTGATTGGTCCAAACAAATTAGTTTTTTTTTCATTTACACAGTCAGGACTATGTGCAAACACATTTTGTTTTTCAACCACAGAACAGACTTCTGGCAAATATCACAAAATTTGTGTCTAGGTATTCATTTCAATTTTCAACAGAAATCACTTACTGCACCTTTAAACATGTTGTGTTTCTGTAGCTCTGTTGGTACTGCATTACATTAGCACTGCAAAGGTCATGAGTTCGATTACCAGGGAAAACATGTACTAATAAAAAGAGCTTGAATTCACTTTTTTGCTTTGGATAAAGCGTCTACCAAATGTGTAAATGTATTTTAGCACTACATCATCAGGCATTTGGAAATGTTGTTTTATGTTCTATAAATGTGTTCAAGAAATCATAATGACAGCTCCGGTTGTTATGTTATAATGATCACCGTGACAACAATAGGAAGTGTCCCTCGTGCATTGTGTGTGACGGATTTCCGATGGCTTGGAATATGAAAGTCAGATAGAGATATCTTAGGTGACACATGTTTGTGTACAGGGGCGTGAATGATTGTGTTTATCAGAGTTGCAAGCAGGAAGCATTATTGCCAAGACACACACACAATGAATCGTGATTTATGCACAGCGTGAATCATAACAACCAAGTTAGAATAGCAATTACAAAGGATTTGCAATTCAACCCCCATCACACTTGGCTAAATGAGATACAGCCCCATCAGAACATTTTTGAATCAGCAGAGCTTTTGTTTAGTCTTAAGCATTTCCGAAATCTCACATTAAGTGTGTACAGCTGATAGCCACTAAGCAAATGGCAGAGGACGGCAAATGAACGTTCTGAAAACGTTCCATGTTAGCTAGGACAAGGAACCAGTCCAGTCACCAAAACAAACCCTAGTGGAGGAACCGCTCTATTCCGGTTCTGCTCTTACTGACATAAATTAATGCGACATCCAGCCTTTATTCTTCCATCTCAATCTGATCTTAGATTTGTGCTTTAGGTCATGTTCTAAATATATAACGTATTATGAATGACCATTAATATTCCAGACCTTTTACTAAACTCTTTTTCCCATATAAAACACCCCTGGACTGTTACTGCATTATTAACATTCCGACCATTAACACTATCCAGGGCAGGAATACTGTTCCTCTACTGTGATATTTCCTTTGTCTAATACAATGTTTTTTCTTCACTGCTGGCTATTGACTCTATTAATGCGTTTTTCCCCGAAGGGTATTGTAATGTTAAAATGTGGGAAATGATTCAGCCACTGGGCTATTTATAAAGCCCTTCCCTTTGTATAGACGTGTTCAAATAAACTACCCTGCGGTGAATTTGGTTTTAAAGGGTCGTGGCTTTTAGAGCCGGAAAGCAGGAAATAACCAAGTCACATTTTGTTGCATACCTCCTGCAGTTTTCCTTCAGAACACACCGCAGATATATACAGCCACATGAAACACTACAGAACTGACTGTTTTGAGCTACTGACACTTTAAACGTGACACAGAAATACAGTAAAGGATGTCTTAACAGATTAAAGGTTTTGGTATTATAGTCATAATTGCTCAAAATGGATCTGCACGAACGTGATCAATGCACAAACGCAAAATTAATCGCAGTACTTTTAATAGTTGCGCATGTCCGACTAAAACAAATGCTTTTGCCTTTTCTGCAGCTTGTCTCCATGCATCTATTCTTATCTCAACCTCCAAGGGCATGTTCTGTGTTTGGAGTCACCGCAGCACACTCACTTTTTCGGCCTGTAGTCTGGAATGTTCCTGTCCAAGGAGATCCGGTCGCTGAGCTGGGCGTTGTAGCCGTACTCCTCGTACCTCCCCTCGCTCTCCCTGCTGTCTTCTCCTAACGTAGCAGCAGCTCCACCTTGTCCTAACCCTCCAGGACCTTCTACCAGACCCATGGGCTTTGCTAGACCTGCAGCACATCAGGAAAAAGTCATTTTGACTTCAGTTCAACACAAAAAGGTCAGCATCTCCCATAAGCACAGTCTTTAAAAGTGGGTTCATTATCGTAGGAGAATCCCACTGGTGGCAAGAAAATCACTGTGGGTGTGCGTGGGTGTAGGGTGATAATTGGAAGTTGGACACCAAAACACCTCCTGTATGTTTTGACACCTCTTTCATGCAGATCTTTCCTGGGTAAAAGGTGGAAAACCAGCTAACAAGGAACGTTCTCAGAACTTCTCTCAAAAGTAATCAAAAACAATCTTGCAGTAACGTTAGTAGAACGTTTTTTAAAGTTACAGATCTATATTAAAAATGTTATTGTAAGTTCTTAGTGGAATGTTTTGAAAACATTCTTAATGTTTTGCTACCTAATGGGAACATTACGGAAATGTTCTTACAACCTAAAATTCTTTTTAAGAACTGGGGTTTAAAGGTTGTCGATGTAAAAACAAATTAATTATTTCCTTTGAAAACAAAGCAATAAAGGTCCAACTCATTCTCCTGTTATTAGAATCAGATGCATTGCGGTATAAATCACAAATCTGACACTTGAAGCGCTATTAACTTCCTGGCGATGGTCTGACACCTAAAGAATAAAAAAAATGATTACACAAAATAAATTTATTACACCTGAGAACTTCAGTCTAATTGTCAATTTCAGACTGTTGCTTCTAATCAGAATCTTTAGTCTTACTGTTTAATATATACAAAGAAGTTTTTTGGGTTGAATAACTGACATCTTATTTGAAAGCCTGGATTCAAACCTTTGGTATGTTCTTTAAAAGAAATGAAACTGGGTTAACAGACCCATTAAAAATGCTGTTTCATTTTGACATTTAAAAGAGCAAAATGGTGTGTTTCGCTGAATTATTAACGGCTACATAAAAATTGTACCAGGTTTCAGGTGTATGATTCAAGGATGTTAATTGTAAACCTTGAATTCCAAAAGCAATTATTACATGTAAAACATGTTTTAATTAATGAAAGGAGAAATATCTCACAAATTATTATAATGTGTAAAATCATCATATTCATAAACTGTGTCACTAGAGTTAAATTAATATGATATCATGAAACGTCATGTCATCATATCATTTTTTAGAAGGTCAGCCTAAATAGTTTGGCTGGCTGTATCTTGGCAACTGAATGGGAAGATTGTGTCTTGGAAACCAAACCAATCCCTTCCACAAACACCAGTTGGTGCTGTATTAAACGTTAAACCCTGTTTCACTCTCAACCGTATAAGCCAGGCACACATTACAAATGCATATCAGAAAGAAAAAGCAAAAATGAGATCTCATTAGCGTCTCAGTTGTTTCTTCTAGACAAAATTGGAATTAATTTGAGGTCAAATTAAGCAATACAATTTAGAATTTCTGCTCTTTAGAAGTTTCCACCTGAAAAATGACTCCAGTAATGTCACACTTCATCTAGAGTTCCAGATGAGATCTCAGTAATGTCTCAAAATGTGCTCAGATTTGTCTGCAATCATAAATCAGACACTCCTCTAAATGATCTAAACTATTCCGTTGGCATTATTTTACAGCTCCATATTCGTACAATTTGTCAACAATTAACTGGTGTATATTTCTCATAGAGAAACGTCCAAGACTTAAATGAAACATAACTGAGATTTCCTCCAGGCAGCTCAGTCCCAGCTGAACTAGATAAGAAATTTCAGGCCTGTGCCTCTTTTCCCAGCAGTCGGGGCCTCCCAGCGTGCTGTCGGGCCTCCAAAGCCGTATTCCTGGATCACGAGATGCTCTCATGAGCCAAAGCTGAAATGGTAATGTGTCTCTCTGCTACCGTCTGAGGCTTTGTGTCTCTTTCTCTGTCATTGTTATTGCCATTGTCTCCACGGCTGCCTCTGCGGGCTGTTTTGAGAGAATTCTATTACACTGCAGCCTGGCATTTTGACACTAATCCCTGAGAGCCAGCTGTCTGTGGCAGACAGAACCTGCATATCACAGTGACTTAATGCAGATTCCTGCTAATACAACACAACATGTTGCAGAGAAACATCCATCACCTGTACATATCATTTCATGAGCATTTATGAATATGCACAGCATGGAAAGTTACCAAAGTTTTTTGCCAACAGAGTCGACAGTAGGTTTCAAAAATCTGAATTCACAGTGAGAATGTGGAATTGAAACGGAATGTAAAACCGTAAAGAAACTACATTTTAGGATTATGAAAAATGTAAATCAAAGAAACATTAGAATGCTAAATAAATGTTTGCACTTTTTTGGGGTCACTAAAATGGAATAAGCAAATTTGTACAATGCATCGAAATTTCTCACTTTACTGATGGTCTTTTAGACTCTGTTGTATTTGAAAATGTACTTTTTTCAAAAGCAAAATGAACCGGTTTATTTGAGTGGCTGCTAATAAATTTTGCAAAGGAGATTGTGCTGTTGTGAGGAGACGCTAGTTAATCTCGGTCTATGTAAATGTGTGTGCGTACGTGTGTGTACTCAGATAATAATATGCTTTGAGGGCTGTAAAGGGCCAGTTATAAAACAGCAGTGATTAAAGTGAGCTGAAGAAAATATGTCGCAAAGAATGAAGAAAGCGGGACGTGTTGTCGAATGAGCAATTACGCCATTTTCTCCCCTACACAGAATATCTTAGAATGTGCCTCTGTCATTATTACACATACCAAATAAAAGAACAAACTACAAACTGGTGATTTGCATGTTTTTCATTTACAAATCTTCAGTAATGGGATAAATGTGAAGTCTAGAAACTAATCAACGGTTGCTTCAAAGCAATTGTTGGTTTGCTGTGAGCTTCGTTCTCAACCAATAGAAATGTTCTGCTTTGTTCTGCTATGCATGGAAGAAATTACTATACACAAATTAGTTATTTCATTAACAAAATGCACTGAAAGAAGGTCTGAAATGGACCAAAAGCACTTACACATTTTTTCTTAAGTAAAATGCTGTCTAGAATGAAAATGACCACTGCACTGACCACTGAAAATTGCCACTTACCAGCAATTGCAAAGTAGAGCATCACCATTTTGCCAGGCTGTGAGGTAAACTAAAGTCTGATAGCAAATTTAAGACGTGTGTGATATCCACAACAGGAAAAGAGAGGTTGCCAGGTGCTCAGGGCAAACACTGCATCTCTGTGATACTGACAGTTATCATCTTTTGCAAAGGACAGATCTATTACTCCTAAGAACAATGCAAATTTAAAGATTAGTGGCCATTATATTCTTGAATATATCTCTGATTTAATACAATTAATGCATCCGAGTTTTAAAAAAGGACAAGCCCTTCAATGTGCCCTACCCAACTTCCCTTGCCTGCAGGAAAGACATCAGCAGGAAACAGGAACAAAAACAAAAGTGTTTATCAAGGGGTCTATAAAAACACAGAGAGGGTATTAACAAAGTAGGGTAATAAGAAAGACTGTAATTTGCTCCTAACATTTAAGTATGTATATGTATGTCTATATTTATATATATATAGAGAGAGAGAGAATTAAAGGATGTTTCTTAAATTCATAATAATACTAAAAAGGGGGACACAGTACCACTCTCTCTTTCTTTCTCTCTCTCCTTCTCTCCATGACATTCTTTCTCTCTCTGTGTAATAGATTGGCCTTTCCAGTCTCATTATTTTAACAGGCCGCTCAGCAGACTGTCTTTGAGGAAAGGCTTATGAACATGTCCTGTTAGCTGCGTCTCCAGCTTGGAATTTTCTGACAGATAGCTCTGATTTCACATTCGGTTGGAAGCATATTTCCATCATGTGTGCTTAACCACTTCAGTTCACTGGCATCAATACTTCACTCACGACAAGAGTGCTGAAGGCCAGGATACAGATCACAACACAACCCCGAGGGAAATTGTGTGTATGTTTCCGTATCACAGCTCACTTGTCTTAACAAACTTCTTAGTTATGTTTTCACTTAGATTAAAACTTAATTAAAACTAGGTCCACAAATTAAAAAGTGTATGTTATATTTTATTACTGTAAATAATTGTTTACAGTTTTGATTAATGTATTACTGTAAATAATTGTTCTTGTTATTTAAAATTACAGATTATATTAATTTTATTGACAATAATCACAGTAATGACAGCAGGTGTAAACAAAGCATGTATCTTTATGTACAATGTCATTTTCGTAGCTGTACAGAGCAAAATAAAAGTCATTAGTTGTTTGACATAGTGCACCTATGTTCTTTTAAACATCTTCCTCAAGCGATGTAGGTCACGACCTCTGACCTGACCCCTGGGGTTCTGTTTACTGTGTTTGCACTGTTCCAGACTATGACAGCTTTACGCAACACTGGCTAAATTCATGATGTTGCTGTTCAAGTCTTTGGTAAAGTGCTCTCAGAGAATTCAGGCTTGATGCACTTCACTCAGAATTGCTTTAAATTATGTAACAAGATTTGAAAAGAGAGAAAAAACTGAGCTTTATGGAATCCAGGCTAAAAGATACTCCTTTCTGAAGTGATTCAGAGGCTGGATAAATATATATGCATGTCAAATGTGATGCCAGCGTAGCATAAATATTCATGAGGAAGATGCGGTTAGAGGAGGTGAATGGCAGATTTAGTCTCCTTAGAGTCCACCATGAATGAATCAGACAGAAAAATGAGCTTGAACCATAAAACTCTGTGGTGGAATACCGGCATATAGGTTAGATTTATAACCAGAATTCATACAGTAAAACAAGCCACGACAGGAACCTGTACTGTACTGATAAAGCTGTCTTTGGTTTCACTTCTAAGGTCATTTATATTCACATATACATACCCTTAATGTAAAACATTATCACTGATCTTTTTAAGATTTATAGAATGACACAGGGGTGATTTTATCATTGCAAAGACAAAAGCTAAATGATTACAAAGATACATATAATAGACTCTCATGTTTTACTAAGAATGATGTCACATTAAAATAAGAATCTTAGATGTTCATTTGAATGTTGATATTAAATTAAGGAAATGACATCATGTACAGTAACACAACACTGTACTGGCAGGATCTGCAGGGTTTTACTCTTTATAGATGTAGACTTCTGTTTACATCCTTCCCTGCTTAAAATCTCTTCCATCTACCGCATCTGTGTTTGCGGCAATAAACTGAACTACAGCTGTAGAAATTAAACACACGTTGGCGGTACCGCTTACGGTAGATCTGCTGCCTAATCAAGGGGCTAATTGCACATTCTCATAGCTTTGCATTTTTAATAGCAGTCAGATAAAGGGTCTTCTCACATTGATCCGGCATTTCTAAACAACCGTGTTGGAGGCGGTTCCACTGTCTCCCCTGAACTGGCCCTTTAATTGCGTTTTGTTATCACAGTTAAATAGAATTATTAACTTCGTCCAAACAGCAAATGGTTTTGCATTTCCTGCACTAACTTAATCCATACTGTTGTAGTTTATATTATGGCACAGCCTGCATCGTGTATAATGTTAAATTCATTAAAGCAACTCCTGGGACTCTAGGTAACTGATTTTCAAAGCTAAATGTTTAACCTTTTGGTTTCATTGTTACATTTGTACTTCTAGCACACGTCAGTTTTTCTGTTTTACCTTTACCTTGGTCTCATATACAAATCAAAATGCACTATACAGTAAACAAAGAGGATAAACAGAAACAACTGACCACATTAAAAATAGACGTTACTGAGACACAAGATTTTAGGAAGTAGCCTAGAATCTCATATGCACTACATCACATATACAATACAATACAATACACTCAGAAATTATTATTAGACAAAAACAAAATCTAAATTCCTTTCATACCATGATTCTCATTTAATAAATGTTTGGGAATAACACAACTCTCCTTGGAAAACCAGAAATATTGTCTGTGTTTATGTATT
Organism: Ambastaia sidthimunki; assembly: GCA_036877625.1. Classification (NCBI taxonomy): domain Eukaryota; kingdom Metazoa; phylum Chordata; class Actinopteri; order Cypriniformes; family Botiidae; genus Ambastaia; species Ambastaia sidthimunki. The sequence continues at coordinate 13,798 of JAZGTK010006344.1, forward strand.
ATATGTTCTTTGGGAAATTATTCATCAATGTAATGGTCAGCAAATAGCATTTTATAGCATATTTACAAGCATGTGCTTGCTAGCCACAGCCAAACTATTACTGCCTTCTTGTAAAACTCACTGTGTCCCAGAATTACAATTGGACCTTGGTGTGATCCTCTGGGTCTCACTGTCAGGACTATAAACTTCTGAAAAATCACTTGGAATCACCATTGGGGGGATAAAACATAACAGGAATGAGAAACAAATTCCGGTCTCAATATCATGTACAATTATTGGGAGCTTGGCACCATTTGTGCACCAGAAGACTGTGTAGCATCAGATAAATGAGTGTTAAAATAACACTTAATGCGTAACAGTCGTAACATCAAGAAGATTTGTGACAGACTGGTGAACTCCACTGAGTGGAAAGCCTGGGGGGGAATATGTGTTGGTACTTGTGCAGAACGAGGGGCATTAGAGGGCTTTTTTGTGAAGCAGTGCCTCTTGGCTTTCCTCCAAATGCAAGGAGAATCATTTAATCTGACAGAGTGACCCCCTTCATACACAAATGGTGCCGGTCTTGCAGAATAACAATCAGATCAGAGGCACTAAGCAAACCAGGAGCGAGGGCTTCACAGACTTTAAAAGGAAACATAGCACATCAGGTAAACAATGACCTTTATACTGTATGTTCTGCAGGAGAAAGACTAGGAGCACGGTGACTGAGAAAATGGGCTCTGATATTTTAAATAAATTAACTTACGGTGAGTTTGGGTGTAGTTAGGGGAGGAAGATTATAGTAAAACAGTTACTTTTAACATTTCAGCGAACAGTTTTCAAACTGTAGCCTAAGAAAATGGAAAATTCAGAATGATCTTAAAATAAATCTTTAATGATTGCTGTTTTATCATTCTCAGATTATTCTTACTGTTAAAAATGAATAATAATAAGGTAAAAAGATGGTCAACATGCTTTGAGTGTGAGACACACTCACATAGACCATGACTGTAATGAGAGACGTTAACAAACATCATAAAATCACATAATGCTTAAAAGATTCTTTCATTTAAGCAGTTAGAAATGTCTATAAACTTTCATGTATTTTAATAGGGCGACATAACATGTAACATTAGGTAACGTGGGACACCTAAACTCAGCTATTTACAATATTTACAGCAAAACTCCTGATTTCTTGGTTTATCACAAGCAAGCCAAGTTAATATTATCAAATTACAGCCGGACTGTCGTGTGATAAAGTCTCATTTGTCGGTCTAAAGTGTGCAATGGCAGAAAATTGCATTTCAATGTGCATATACGACGATCTGTTAAGCATTACGGCATAAAACGCTTGCAAATGAGTAAATAGAAATCCAGTATTACTAAAACCAACATACCGTTTAACTGGTTATAAACCACATCTTCCAGGCGCTCGAGCCTTTTGAGAATGGACTGTCTGTCCATAGAGTTCGTAACTTTGGCATTCCTGCCTCGCAGCCTCTGATCCGACAGCCTCCCGATCTGGACCAGCTCTTCGGATCGGTCCTGGATCCTGCAGTAGACCGAGAACAAGATGATGCCGACGAAAACCAGAATGTTGACCGTCAGCAGAGTTTTGATCTTGCGTGCCACAGCCATTAAAGCGACTCTAATATTGATCCATGTAGAAAGGGGATGTGACCCCGCCGTGGAGGGAGCTGTCCTTTCAGCACCACAAACAAACGGTACGCCGCAGCTTCTCAAGCCTAACAGCTGATCAAAGTGTGCGTGCTATGCGAAGATGTACGCATGCAGATTAAAGTCAAGTAAGTAAAGACAGCCGATTGAGACGCATACGGGTTGCGATCAAAGCCCACCGCCTCCGGTTCTTCTGTTGACCCCCATTATAAACGCTTAGAAATGTGTCCGACCAGCCTACGGAGATGATGCGTACGCCGCGAGAGGAAACGCACGCGTTTAATCACGGCGTGCATCGGCCAGCACGAGTTGAGGCGGAACGCGCGAGATGTGCACGGTTCAAATGGTTCATTTTAAATGTCAATGCATGTCAAACAGCGACCGTCCGTGTGCAGCATCCCTCCCTCGGCTCCGTTGCTCCGTTCAAGGCGCAGGGAAAACATGCATCGCGCTCATCGTCAAAAGAAGACACGATTTCACTGACCAGGGCAGATGCAATCCAATGCACAATCCGTACGCAACAATAGCAGGCGGACGTAAAAAAATCGCTGTCACGCGATTCCCGTTACTGTTCGCGCTTTTCACGGTCGCGTTCTTCTTCTCTCGCGCTCCCTGCGCGCTCCCTCCTCTCGTCCCGCCCTCGTGCTCGCTTTTCAGCGCCCGGGTGACGTCGGCAAACTCATGAATATTCATCAGAGGGATTGGGGGGGATGAAAAGCAGGAATATGATGGATGATGAGGACGGCAGCTGGAATACATTCAGATGTTTTCACCGTTTTACCTCGCAGAGCTTGTGGAAGAAAAGTTATGACCGAATAAATCCAGTTCACACAAAGAAAGATAATCATAATGATAACTGTGAAGTTTTACAAACAGATTTAAATGTTAGATAATAACAGAGTTTGCATTGTAACTAACAATACAGAGTAACGATAGCGTTGGGATCACGTTTTATTTCCAGCCGATGAACGATAATACATTGACAGCCAAAATTCATTTTAATTCAGATTTCTCTTATTTAAAAAATTTCTTTCAGTAAAGCTTATTTACTACAGTCAGCATGAATGCTCGTTTTATCATTCTTAAGATGAACTGGCCTTAAATATAAATGTGATATAAATCTAAATTCTGATTGGATGAGCCGCATTAAAGTCATTGTAAATGTCGATAATCGTACATCTGTGATGTACGTCAATATACACTCATTCGCTACGTTGCCTGGCAACCAAAAATAAGAATAATGCACTTGACGGAAACAATTCTGATAATTATTAGTAACTGAGCTGCTCCTATGGAAAATTGGGGCCTTTTATCATGATGCTTATTATAAGCTACTTGATATGTCCTTTTGTTACAGTGATTTTTGCCAGGCATGTAATGCATGGCCTCTCAGAGCTTACTGTTTTATTTTAATGTATGTGCTGAGAACGCTCGTTCACACATGAGCAGACCAGACACATGCAGAACGCAATGGGCAGTTCTTGCACCCTGCTGAGTTGAATATCTGCCATAGGAACTGATCAGCAATTCAATCTAAATAATGAATCAGTAAACTGCAGCCAAACAGATGGACAGAGAGAATTAGAATAGAACACTGTCATGCTGTTTATACTATTTCTGCAGTATACACTACGTGTGCTGTACTTAGTATGCAAATTGTCTGTGTTTATATACAGGCTGGCGTACTACATATTCAACAATGTGCTGTTATCTACAAGAGCACAAAACGCAATAATTAGTTTCTTCCTGGTTCATTCGTCACACTACAAATAAAAGATTAAGACTGTTCACATCTTTTGAGTCATTATTTGATCAGACTGCCCAAAGTTAAGAGCATTTTACACAAAATTGGATTTATTTCAAAAATGAAAGCTGGATGCCACCCTAAATTAAACACGCAATGTGATTAGGTCATGTGGCAACAGTATAGCAATAGAAATGTTGCATAATGGAGTGTGTTTTACCTGCCATTACCAGCATGGTATACTGCAGAATACAGTATATGTATTTCAATAGTTTTTTATTCTATACATAGCCAGAGAAAGAGAGGGAGTGACAGACTGAGAGAGAGAGAGAGAGAGAGAAAGAGAGAGAGAGCTTATGCTTTCACCTGATTACAATCACAGTAAAGTGGGCCACCAAATTAATTTTCATTTCCACAGATTATATTTTATGAATTTATGCTGGTTAATCGTATTTAGTGTTGGTTTAGAGAAGTATCCCCCCTCTTGTTTATAGCGCAGCTGGGTCAGGAACTGTGAGATGGCAAAAACACATTTAATATCTTGCAAGGTTTCTCACACCTCGACCTTGTACTGCTGATGGTGTCAACAAAATATAGTGCCCACAGGCAAAAGCTGAACTGCAAGACTAATCAAATAAAATCTAAATTCAAGAACATCTGAAGACGTATCTTACATCTGAATCCTACAAAAAAGTAATAAAACTAAAAAAATGTTAAAGCGAGTAGAGTGAAAAAGTCAATGCCTCCGTTTGTGTTAAACTCAGACTTGTTCTGGCTGTGGAACAGAAGTTGCAAACGCTCACAAATTTTACGAGGAGCAAAACTCGCCTGCGGGAAATAGAGTTTAATCCTCTCAAAGCAACCCATGCTGCCTCAGTAACACTGCATCTGAAAAATAACCAAAATAAAATAAACGGAAAAAGATAGAAAAACACAGGAGTATTCAGTCAATAACACCCCAATGCATACAAATAGTTTTCACATGAGACTTCAAACACCAAACTGAACTGGTTCCCCTGGTGCTTTTGCTGGTGATTTTTTCTCAAAAATCATCTCATCTGTCTTTCATTTTTATTTGAATTAATCTGCTTTAAAGCTCTCATAGTCCTCTACCTACAATTATTAAGTTATACGTCTTCTGTTTACTATAGCTGTCGTTTATTCTCATAAGCATAACAACAAGAAGGTTTGGCATAACTGGCTTTCTTTGCACAATTTAATTAGTTTTCCTGCTTAATGTGAATCGCATTACAGAAGATGCTGATTAGGTTTATAGAGACGTCTGCTGAAGCAGATGGGCCCTGGGAATCGCTTGCATTTTCTCCAAAACAATCGAGAAAAGGTGAACGCTGCGGAACGCCCTCGTTTTTTGTGGCACTGTTAGTTATGACAGTAGTTTTCACTTCCAGAACAACAAACAACGGTAAGAATAACTTTCATAAGACAAATAAACATCGAACCTGTAGCCAGCAAAATCATAAAATCAACCAAGCCAGAAATTTTTAACATACTGGGTAAAATATGTTTGGCAATAAACGTTCGTTTATAACTCTCAGTGCTGTTTTCATAAAGACTCTTTTCTGTAGTGAATAATAAAGGAAGAAGCAAGTGACACATTTTTTTCTCCATTAGAGAGGAACAAAGCACGTAATGTTTTTTGTGTATTTTGAACTTGAACGTCTAAAAATAGAAAGATAACTGCACCAAGCTGATCCTCTGACATGCTTTTATTTGTTGTGCTTATAAAGACGCTAAAAGACGATCCCACCTGCCTTTCAGAGCTTTTAGCAGCATTAGCTCAGGAGGAAGCCAATCTTTCCTTGTACACCCAGTTGTCACACACTGATTTTACCGAACCTGAGAAAAATAGAGGAAGTGAAGGAGCGCTTAAAGGAGAATTGATGTCTTTACACAGTAGCTTCTCTGTCTCTGTAACACACAGTTGCTCCCAATTAACAAGCTAATCATTAATCAACAAATTGAGAAACTGTTACTTATCAGTGCATTGGGGGGGGTGCTTCATCATCAAGTTAAGCAACTCATTTCCTTGTTTGTTTGTTTGTTTGTTTGTGCTTCTGTGTCAGAGAATACAGAAGTCACTATAACTGCATGACATTGAAGAAAAATACAATATGCAATACGATAATACTTTAAATTTACAAAAAACATTTAAAATATTTTTAATACAGTATAATAAAAATTACATAACCAGCATGCTTTCACATTCTTTCACTAGATTTTCTGACAGTAGTCTCTCTGTTATCTGTATCAGCCTAAAACTGATTATATTTTGATTGTTTTAATATATTGTGCAGCCCTAGAAGTGACTAAAGAAAACTGTAACACTTAACACTGTATTAAATATTTAACAAGAAACCTTTTTGCTTACAGCAAAGACACACATTTCCATCTGCTGTATATACTTACAATTGGTATTGGGGTCAAATTTACAGAATACGTTGCTTTAATGTTTTGATTTCAAGGGCAGATAAACACTGATGCCAATTATTAGGTATTCCCAGCCCATACAAAGTTATTCCTGGATTTATTTTTCAAACATGTCACTTTCCCTCAGCCTTCTTTAACTGAACGTGAAGTGTGTATTTTCACCACCAACACTGAACGGTATTGCCAACACGATTGGTCAAAACCCAAAGCATGAAATCACAAGCCTTCACATGTAAACTAGAATAAAGCCCCCACATTAATGGCCTAGAATAACCCCCTATCCAGAACTTCACAGTGTAATATATAATGACACTAATCCAGTGGAGTGTCTACAAGTCTGCCAGAGTTTATACGTTATCACTTCCAGCTAGCCTGCAGCTACTAACTCAACCGCAGCCCTGTCTTCTTACGTTATTATGCTTATTAAACATGCAAGGAGCATTTACATACATACTGGTAGAAAGAAAAATTATTATTTTAAAATTAATCAGATATTCTGCATGTAATCCATTGATTGGAAGAAGCGTCTAATCCAATCCTCACCTTTCCAAAAAAGCTTCATTAATTAGAAACTTCAAAAAGTATAAAGGCCCGACTCGCAGCACACGGCATAACCAATATGCAAATTATGTACAAGCAACTATCCTTTCGTGGTTGGCTGCAATCTGCTGGCCAGAATGGAATAATTAACATTAGTGCCTTTAGATTTACAAGCAGCTGCTGAACAGTCTTAAGGATATAAAACCCATGACTGATGTTTGCTATCATAACAATACAATTGATGCTTGGGCAAAAAATATGACAGCTGTATCTCTTGTTGACTAATGCAGATTGAATAAAACTCATAAAATGATGTAAATGTGGAACAAAAATGAACTTGACATAGATAGAAAAGATAGAACCTTCCCAGCTAACAATTTTAGATTGTGAAAAGGTTTCCCTAACGTTTCCATTAAATATTAAAAACTGTAAAAATGTATACTATATATAGATAAAATATATAGATAAAACGTTCTGCAAACGTTACTAAAGGACTTTTAGAGAAGAGAACGTTAGCCAATGTTCTGAGGCCATTGCCTGTGAGCTGGGTTAGTCTAAGTAGATGCCATATTTAGCTTAACGTGAAAAAAATACGGCTGTGTACAGTTTGTTTGACATGTTTCATTGCTGTGTCTTTCAGCCACTAAAACATTTAAAATGCATTTCCTTCTAGAAACCTCTAGAAAACAGGGATGGAGGCCATTAGATGTGACACGGAATCTCATGAAAGCACAACATATTTAATAAACAGAATTTCTAT